>BQNB010149039.1:0-13156 GCA_026074375.1 Tanacetum coccineum | reverse complement strand
AGTGACTCAACGCCACCTCAACGATGACATGGCGCAAACAACTATGACATGGCACATATAAGACAATAATTTTAAATATTTTTCGAATTTTTAATTAATTTTGCCTTTAATTTCGAATTTCTGGATTTTTTATTATTTTTGCATTAAACTTGGAAATTGTTTTTGCATTAAATTTGGAAATTATTTTTGCATTAAATTTGGGATTTTTTATAAAAATACTGGCAATGGCAAAGTTTGAACTTGTGACCTATAGTTAATATCCAATCATGTTAACCAATTGAGCCAAGAGGTAATTTGTGTTTTACTTTGCAAAACATTATTGATATATTACTGAATATTGAATATATGTAATTTTTTGTATATTTATTGAAGATATCCTTGAAATTTAGCTTTGAAGATATACTTCATAATTAGGTTAGATATTATCCCTATACACTAATATCAAAACCTTATATACATGAAACCCTATACATGTTTTATGTCTTTCAGTATATTCAAAACCATATTTACATCAAAACCTAATATCATTCATTTATCATCTTTTTCTTTATTGCTTTGTGCTCTTACTTTGTTTTTGATCTATTTATGGTTTTGTTTTGTTTTGTTTCAGTATTTGACTCAACGAAGCTTCAACCTTTGTGTGCAAGCTCTGCCAATATGTAGCAGATTATTGAATCAAGGTTTAGTTTTTTGGTTCTTTATTTTTTGATTTTGTGTTTACCTTAAGTTTATGTTATCCGTTAAAAATATTTTGTTTTATTTTTGTAGATCCCTTTGTACCCTTTTGTAGTAGTATATGAGGTTTTACACTTTAGTATTCAGGCAAACAAAAGATGCTCAAAAGATACTAAATAAACTCCTTTGCTTGTGCACACTATGTATGCATATGTTATGTATATTGCTCTTAAAATAATCTTTTTATGAGAAATAACTATTACTTATATGGATTTACGTATTAGTTTATGACTTCAGGTTTAGTCACATAGGTACAAGTCAAATCAGATTAAAAGATCAATGCTCGATAGTTTGCGTTTGACCAAATTCCATTACTCTGGTATGTGCTCAAAGTGTAAATGATTTAATATTATTTTCATGCACAACTTTTGCTTCTATGTCTTTTAATATGTTTTGTCTGCTAAGGTTTCATGGAACTTCAGAGATAAACCTCATAGTTAGGAAAATACTGAATGAACATATACGGAAGAAACTGTTGGGAATAAATCTTTACAAGTTAGTACTTCTAGTCCAAGAACTTAATACTACTCAGAATATAACTACCAGTACTAACTAGGTTAGTACTGCTAGAAGAAAGTTAGTACTGCCAGTACTAAACTTAGTACTGCTGGAAGACTTTGTACTGCTGCATGAAGATTACAACTGTCAGAGAGATAAAAGCGTGTTTTGTGATATGTATGAACTTATTGTGTATATCTTATATAATTAGAAGAAACGTAGATATCTTATATAAGTTTAGAAGATTTGTATCTTGTAAAGGACTCCTTGGTGTATAAAAGGAGATCATAGGTTATGGTTGTAAACACAACTCAATAGACACATTCATATCTTCAAGGTTGTAAACCCTAGTACTAGATAGAGTACTCGTATTATTCATCATAATAATATTGAAGCTTTTTGGTTATATTCATTGTTCATTCTACTGCATCACAGTTTACTATTACATTCATATTCTTCTAAATACTAAAGAGTAGATTCCGCATACTCTTAGTAGCAACAAAGTTTCTAAGCATAGTTGTCTTGAATCTGTTCAATACAACTAACCCTCTTTACAAGGTTTACAAGATCTAGTTGGGATCAACAAGTGGTATCAGAGCCTTGTGTTCTGAAACTTTGATCTAGAAGTTATGGAATTTGAATCTGCACAGAGTAATACTACTGCTAAGCTACCCATACTCAAACTAGGTGAGTATGAGATGTGGGTGATAAGAATCAAGCAATACTTCCAGGTATAAGACTATGCTCTATGGGAAGTCATAGAGAATGGTAACTCATAGGTATTTGTACCACAAACAGCACAAGAGAACGGTACTTCAGTTACAAAGACGTCAGTACATGTAACTGCTGAAGAAAAGACCAACAAGAAGAATGATGTGAAGGCTAGAAGCTTTCTACTCATGGCTCTTCCTAATGAACATCAACTTGCTTTCAGTCAGTACACTGATGCTAAAACAATGTTTGCTGCTATCGAAACACGATTTGGAGGTAATGAAGCCACTAAGAAAACACAGAAGACACTTTTGAAGCAACAATATGAAAATTTTAGTGCATCAAGCACAAAGTCTCTTGACTCTATCTTTAACAGGCTCTAGAAGATTGTTAGTATGCTTGCAATTTTGGGTGTGGTCATCGCTCAAGAAGACTTAAATTCAAATTTTTTAAGCAGCTTGCCTCCTGAGTGGAATACTCATGTTGTAGTCTGGATGAATAAGGTTGAAATTGAAACAATGAGCATCGATGATTTGTACAACAACTTTAAAATTGTTGAACAAAGTGTAAAGAAATCTGTTGGTGCAAGTAGTGGTTGATAAGCGTCAAACGCGTGTCGTAGAAATATATAGTATATCCCGTTAGATAAGACAATTACTTTAGGAAAAATAATAGTCTATCTTCCGAGTGTCGTTTCCACGGCGAGAGATGAATTGAAATTCATGAGAATGTTTCGTTTGGTGCTTGAATGACAAATATTTTGGTTTTGGTTCTAATTTTTTATCTAAAAAAATTAAACTAATATTAATTCTAGATTAAAACTAATATCTTCTACTAAATTGGATATAAATGACAACTATGCTTGCTACGTGAGTGAATGTTCATTAAGTGCGGGCTTAGGTTTAATGAATTAAAATCCTTAGAAAAACAAGTTGAAGAAATTAAATGGACAAGTAAAGTAAATGCTTTTTAAATAAAATGACCAGTTGTTAAATTGCAATAAAAGTAAATGACGGTATGTAAAATTGACTATTAATTTTTTAAAACCTTTTTAAACAGCACTTTATTCCAAATCAGAATCACTTGCAACCACAGATAAATACTCACTCGCCTGACAAATATCATATAAGCTAACATTTTATAAAATATAATTAATCTACATACTTAATTGCAAAAGGATAGAAAATGTACAACATTGAAGCGCCACTCAAATTAAACGATAACCACCTGATCTTATAAACTTAATAAAAAAATAATAAGTTTAACACTTTTAAGCTCTACTTTCACTAATTAGGCAAATAAAGGTGTCATTTTTATCTACTAATTATTTCATAAAAACTATAAAGATTAAAACTGTTTCTATTTATCAACCTTATAAGGACCTCTTAAGCTCCGGCCTTAGATGAGAAGGATGGACTACGAATAGACATGAAAAGTTAAGACAAAAAAGCAAAATAAGATGAAAACTTTTTAGAAAAAAATAAGCTGATTTTGAAAATAATTATTGTAAATAAATCTAGATTAAATTATATATAAAAAACAAACTACTTTTTTGAAATAAAAATAGATTTAGATAAAAGCTATCAAGGCTTTTTCGAAAGAAGGATAAAGAATAAAAGCTTATAATAAAGCCACTTCTCAAATAAGCTCAAATACCCTTTGAATAAGCCCTAGCTTAACAAGCTTATAGACAAAACACTAGTAAAGTTTTAGACCTCTGTATGATTAAATAAGCTAAATAATCAGCTCTTGGAAGATAAAAGGTGATCAAGACTTAATGAATAGTCAAGTAGGACGGACTCATGACACCCTTTTTAGCATTCGAATCGAGCTTAATAAAACAATAAAGCATTTTTGAAAAGAAAGACAAGAAAAAGAAGAAAAAGATGAGATAAGCAAAAAGTATTTTAGCATTTATTCTAAAGGACAATAAGCTTAAAAGATGAAACTTTAGATCTAAATCTACCCGAAACTAAGATGTTCAATCAATGACTTGGCTCGTGGTATATTTATAGATTTAGATCTAAGGAAACTAAGCTAGAATAAAAGCAACAAACTTATGCTAGAAAATAAGCTAAAATATAAGATTTATTATTTTTAGATCTAATCCACCCGAAACTAAGGTGTTCAATCAAGTGGAACTCAGCTCGGGTCTGTTAAGGATTGTTCTATATAAAGAAAAAAAAAAGCTTGTAATAAAAATAGCAATCGAAAAAAAGCTAAAAAAAGTCACTCGAAAAGCTCTAAATCGAAAACATATAAATAAGCTCAGTCTAAATAGCTATGGAAGTCGCTATTTAGAATATAAAATTAAGAGATGGGATCCAAAAATTTTTTTTTTTTTTTTTTTTTTTTTTTTTTTTTATGCTTTAAGCATGAGCTTATTTGGGAAATAAGCAAAAGAAAAGTAAAGAGTAGAGAAGAATAAAGCATAAAAAGAAAATACGTATTACGAAATAATAAGCATTTTATAAAACAAACCTTAAACATCTTCTTTAATTAAGCTCAAATATCTTCCTGACATAAAATCCAAGCCAAAAAAAAAATAATGCTATAAAAGCTTTTACACTAAACTAAAAATATATACTACACTACTCCTATAAATTACACTACTACTATAAAAAAAAAATAACTTAAAAACTAATCCTAACTCCTCCAAATGAAGTTGGTTGAGTCTGTTTTATTTTATAGCCCAAAGCCGGTGGGGGCATTTTCGTCCTTTCAAGCCATTCTGACGCGTCTTAGTGTAAAAGTGGTGGGTATTTTCGTCATTTCGTCCCAACTACTATCATACAGCGTACCTCGTACGCCAGCTGGATCCACCAATGAGAGCATGCCACGTAGCCTTCTAGAAACCTCGTACCTGCAATCCTATGAACAATACCTCGTATTTTAATGATTAGCTTGCCACGTGTCACCACCTGAGTGGTGCCACATGGCCTGCCAGCCGTCACCGGAGCCACCACCGGACCCACCGCAGAGGAACCCACGGTTCGACGGTGGTTGACGCCAGTCAACTGTGGGTCTGCCGGGTAAATGGCGCCCGGTAGGAATCGGTCATGGCCGGGTTTGATTGGGTCTGGGCCTGGTCGGATCGGGTCTGGGTCCGCCACGTGGTGCCACGTGGCAGCTGACATGGCGTGGAGGGGATTATATCCCTCCTGCGTTTCGAACCCAAGACCTCTATGATAGAGTCTTAAGCTACCATAAGAAACCAACTGCGCTAGCAATGGTTTCATTAATATTATACAAAAATTAATATATAACCTTTTATTGGCCAGGTTCAATTATACTAGTATTAAAGGTTCAAACAGGGACGAAAAAGGTTCAAAATAAAAAGGTTCAAATATGAAAGGTCGGTACCGTTGGACTCGTAATTTCATGCTCTTTCCAATGGTGTGATCGAGGAAAATTAATGACTTCGTTTCGACCTCGATAAACGTGAAAACGTCGTCAAAAGTCACCCAAAAATTACCGTTTTTGCTTTGTTTTCAATCATTTGTACCTGTAAGACATAAAAACACAATACAAACATATTTGCAACATATTTATCCATATTTTAGTGTTTTAGTCCGTTTATTAGCATTTTTCGGGGTACAAATGATGTATGTTTTAGCACATATCAAAATTCCCCCACACTAAGCCATTGCTGGTCCCACACGCAATGTAATAAAACACGCCCGAAAATAAATAATTAAATCCCCTTTTAAATTATGATCCCTCACAATCAAACAAGAACATAAAAGGTCCATTAAGAAGGTTTAAAAATCATTTATTTCGAAAGCGCCCACGTTTTTTAACTAAACCACCTGATTCAATAAAGATAGAAAAACTATAGAGATAAGACTTAAATAACATTATTAAAAAAACTTAAGAACGGGACGTTCGTCATCCTGATTTTCACAATCCCCAAACTAAAGCTTAAACGAAATCACTAGTTAAAGTTAAAGTAAGTTAGATGCTAACATACTCATAAAGCTAATTGTGTAAGTATAAACTTTAACTTTTCGCTCCCTTATTCCTAATTTCCTCTAAGGATTTTTTTATTTTTGGTGACAAATAAATTATGTCCTTATTTAAATAAAATAACCCGGTTTAGACCACAATTAGTTTGAAATCATTTCCTAAAGAGACGATATGGTGAGAATAAGGTCCACATTAAGGTTCTAATTTCGCATGATTTAGGGGTTATCCTTTTTATTTCATCCGCAACAACTCAACTACGAGTCCAGAGACGGAGGCTTTATTTAGATAACCCCGGAGTCGAAATTTGGCTTTATACTTATTATTATTGCAACATTATTAACCTCGGCTCCTTTAGAAGCTTCAAACATCCTTTTATGAGCCGGCAAGATGCAGCAAACATATTTCGACCTCGGTAATTTCCTCGACCTTTTAGAAGGCTGCAACATCGGTTGTGAGCCGGCAAGATGCAGCAAACTTTTATCAGTCTTGGATTATTACTATGTGCTTTATTTAGAAGACTGCAACATCGGTTGTGAGCCGGCAAGATGCAGTAAACTTTTATCAGCCCATAGTTTTATTATTATTACCTCCACCCTTTAAACGACTGTCACATCGGTATGCGAGCCGACCATGATCCAGAAGTCTTATTTCGGCTTCGGTTTATTACATAACTTATTATTATTAGCCAAATTTCAAGTCTTGTGGTCTTTTAACAACTGCCACATCGGTATGCGAGCCGACCATGGACAATAGGCTATTTCCCCGCAACACTGAAAAAACCTCGATGTGTACCTTACTTTCACCAGAAGGAATCTCTACGAAGTGATTTAAACTAAGAATCACAAAAAACTTATGGCAACTTTATTTTATTTAACAATTATATAACGTTTATTAAGCTGATGGGAGCAAAAAAGCCACAAATTAACTCTATGAGCTCTAAAGATGGTCCTAACTAATCCTTCCGCTTAGCATCTAACTGTATAACTCTATCATTTTTCGTTCTTTGCAAAAATTCCTAAATGAAGCTGAGGATGTGAAGCTCGAGTGATCGAAGGACAAAAACCGCGAGCACGAGAGGCTTCAAAAATTCGGGCAATCCTGGACATACAACAAAAACACAAAACACGAGAAAGAAAGAGGCGAGTCTCCTCACAATACAAAATACTTATTCATTACTACTACTAGGATAAGCATGGGTCGCCACCCACGAAGCGCTTATTTTTGTTAACCGAGTCTTGAGCCTGACTCGATCCCCCATACTTATGCTTGTCAAGGAGGATAGAAATGGAGAAACAAAACATCCAAGATAGGAATGTCCCCTCCAAAAATCATCACCGGGCTTTCAGAAAAATCAAAAATGATCTTTGAAGGATTAAATCCCTGATGAGATAAGAGATGAGGAGATGTTTCCTCATTTGAAGCAAGAATACCAGGATTCAAAACTTTATCCTCATTTTCAGATAAAAATGGGAGCAAAGTGTTAAACACTGGAGAAAGAGGATCACGCATGAATGAGATAGAAAATGCATCCCGTGATAGAAATATCTTGGATTGGACTCTAATGAATATCCCTGGATCGAAAATCTTGTTTCTAGTTCCGGAAGGAAAAGAAACTACAAGGTCAGATCCGAGGGAATCACTAGAAATAGTGAAATCCGAATCCAGATGAAGGGTGGGATGGGTGGATAAAACATTAGGCACATGAACTCTCGGTTCTCTTGTCGGATTATCAAAAATATCCTCCACCACATCCATAGTGAAATTGCCCAGCTCGGGCTCAATCTTAAAGTAGCAATCATCATACTCCGATGGAGATATGATATGAGCGAGTTCATCGGCGAACTCCTCATGATAAAAGTCACTCCTATCGGCAGGAGGAAACGGATTGATCGAAAGATCAAAGATGAATGAATCATATTGAGAAAAATCATCATGAGTAGTGGTACTGCCACTACTCTTCTCTTCAATATGATCGTCATGAAGATAGAAAGCTTCATAATCCGAAAGAGAATAATCAGAAAGAATAGGGGTACTGCCACTACTCTTCTCTTTCAAATCAAAGCAGAAAGTTTCAGATTCGGGTATAGAATTATCAAAGGTGTTAGTCTCCTCTAAGAAAGAGTTAGGAAATGTGGAGGAAGACTTGGTCACAAAATTAGAAGATGGAGGTGGATTATAATTAATTGCTTCGATCTTAGAAATGAGAAGATTGATTTTCGATAATTTTTCACAAAGAATATCGTCCTCAATCTCTCCATTTTCCGTGTGAAAATCCTTCACCTCCTCTAAGCTGACGAGCTCAAATCGGGAGGTGATGCCTCAACATAATCGATGTCGTCAATAAAGAAAGAATCGTCATCAATCGAAGTAGAATCATTGTTAGAATCGGAGAAATCCTCACATTGATCTTTTGAAATGTCAAGAGGCGGAGAATTATCACGAAAAGGCACATTACACATTTTGTCGGGAATACCCTTGGACTCACTTGGGATTTGGACAAGGTTCTCGACACTAGACTTTATTACTTCGTCCAATTCCGTTGCCGGAATAGTGTCGAGATGCTCATCCTCCATTATGAGAGAGTCAACGGGCTCCTCGATTGATAAAATGGGTGTGATTGCAACACACAGAGGAAGTCCAGAAATAATAATATCTTTCAAGGGAATAGAACGTTCCTCGTCATCGTCATCATCGTAGCAAATGGGAATCTTCCAATATCGATCTTTAGCCGCTTGATCTTCCACAATTCGCTTATCTTCTTCCTTCTTTTGCATATATTGACCAACCATATCACATAAGGATGTCATTTGCTCCATAATCTCATTTTGAGAATTTAGAAGCTCATTTTGAGCATTGAAGATAGGATGATTGACGGTATATTACGGGGGTTGAAATTGGTCAAAACCGAAATAATTAGAATCATAACACGGATTAGGTTCGTAATAATTCATCGGTTGACATTGAAAAGTCTCGTGAGGACCCCCACAATCTTCACAACAAGGATATTGTTGTGGAAAACTCGGTGAAGTTTGTGGAAAATAATCAAAGTTTTGATTGAAACACGGGTCCTGATTGTAGACAAACGGGACTCGAGGTGGACAATCATAACCATGATGGGCATCGTTCCCACATAACTCACAAGAGTATGGCACGTATTAGGGTTGTGGAGGTGGGTTAAAAACGTTAGGAGAATCATTGACAAAATTCAGAGTGGAATCATAAGTGAATGAATTTCCATCTCCAGAATAGCTTGTCGGATCGAAACTTGGCAAAGTTTGTGGGAGCTCATCAATGGTTTGATTGTTGCATGGTTCCGGATTAGAGATAATTGGAACTTTCGATGGACAATTATAGCCATAATGAGCACCGTTCCCACAAGACTTGCAAATACATCTTTGACAAAAGATATCGTCTAACGAATCACCACACTCATAACAACAATGGTGGTCAATTAGTGGAGGACTTTATGAAACATTTTCGGAAATATTTGGAGAATCATTTAAAGAATTCGGATTCGTATTATTTCCATATCTTGAAGCACAAATTAAACAATGTCCTTTGCTAAGACCACTTCCACACCTCATGCAAGTACATCGTTGACAAAATTCACCCTCTCCTAACACATCTTTACAATGAAAGCAATGACGTTGGTTGGACGAAATCGTGTGGGGATGTGGTGGTGAGTCGGGAGCTTTATTAGAATCATGAATAATTTTGTCAACGGAACTCATATTCGAACAACATTCTTTATTATACAAAGATCCACAAGACGAACACTCTTTAAACGTGAAGAGGGGATTCAAACGATAATCGAGTGACGCCATAAGAATTAAACAATATAGAGGGTTAAGAAAAGAATTAAATGGATAAGAAGAAAAAGATATTCATTTTATTAAAGGACAAAATGAGATAAGACAACTTAAATCAATAATCAACTAGCTTCACGGTAGCTCTTTAAAAGAAAAACGCACAAAGGAGCGGAGGAGGTGGAAAGCGCGAAGCTATTAAAATACTTCTCCTTTCAAGTCGTAGTTCCTTGGAACAACCCTCCTTATACCCCTCTTATAGTTTGTTAATCAATTAAAGGTGGGCCGTACCTCGCAAGTGACACAAAGGCAAGTTTTAAATCTTCTGTTGTTTTTAAATACTTTAGGAAAAGTATTTATGATTATTTGATAATATATTCACAAAAATCGATAAAATAAAATACTTTCGTATTTTTATATTTTTATAACAAGAAAACAACTTCACGAGGAAGGGTCTTCAAGGTACAACAAACTTTAACTCGATAATCGTCTCACGACCTCCCCGGCGGCGGCGCCAAAAATTGATAATTGCCTTTTTAGGGGCCATTATAATCTATATATAGTATACGTATTCTAAAAGATTCAAAGAAATTACTTTTGACCAAAGTAAAATCAAAAATCTCCCGGGTCGTTTCCCGACGAGGCGTGAATATGAAAATCGAGAATCGGTTTGGAATTTATGCTTGAATAATCAAAGATTAGATTAGACTCTATTTCTATAATTAAAATGCAAAAATGAAAAAGAGAAACCTAAAAACGAAAGCAAATAAGTGATTAAACCCTAAAAACGAGAACGGGAATCGTAACCCGTTCTTTAAAAAACAAGATTCTACAAATTTAACCCTACGAAAGTAAATTTAATTTTCCTAAGTCCTATTTCGTTTTCTGATTCATTGTTGTTTTTCCCATCAGCGAGACCGTGTGTTGGACGTTAAATTCTTCAAGTAAAGGACTGAGAGAAGATTACTAGACCCTTGTTGTGATGAAATCTTCTTTTCTGCTGTAGGAACCACATTGTTGTCTTGGGGGCAACGGGGTCATAAGTTGTCATAATCTGACGCCTATTTTGTCCTTGGAGGAACAGGCCTGAAGAGACATTTTTCAACAGACATCGCTTGTCGTTGTGGTGCTAGTCTGAACTGTTTGGATCAGACATCATTTCTTTGATTTCATCAAACCTTATCGAATGGACTCAACTATTAAGCCCGCGTCTCTTTGTAAACACGATATCCCTTCGACTGAGTAGAAATTATCCCACCATGACAACATGGATCCCCTTTTCTTTCATCTTATTCTAAATTTCCCATCTCTAGTTATTAACAAATGCAACCAAAGAGATGGAAGATGTATTTATTGAAGGGTTCCTGTCATTAATGATGTGATACGGCCATATTTCCATGAGTCGATATGATTATTATCTTGTTCTGAGTATTGCATGGCGGTTAGCAACTAACTGCTGGCTTCCAGCCCAAAATGATAATGGAAGCTTAGAAGCTGAAAGCATCGTTCGAGCAGCCTCAACAAGAGTGCGGTTCCGTCTTTCGACAACGCCGTTCTGTTCAGGTGTTTCGAGGAGTGGAAGTCTGATGTTCAATGCCTTCTTCTTTGAAAATAAGCATGTGAGTGTCCTTGTTCAAGGACTGATGAGCCGCTCTGTCAGTACGGACAGTAATAACTTGAGCTTGAAGATTGCGTTGAATCATCGTGAGAAAATCTTTGAGAACTTCTGGTGTTTCATCCTTGGATCGTAGAAAAAGAGTCCAAGTGTATCTTGAATAGTCATCAACAATCACCAGAATATATTTCTTCCCATTTATGCTTGCAACCGCATTGGACCACACAAGTTCCATGTGAAAGCAAATTCAAGCCTCCTTTGGAAACTTGGAACACTTTTGACTTGAAATGAGCTTTTTTGCTTTACCTTCATTTCACAAGACAAACAAATTAGATCCTTGACATATGTCAACTTAGGGTAAGCCTGTCACAATATCTTCTTTGATAGTAAGTATGTAATCGAAGTTAAGATGGAGAAATTCTTGCGATCCATATACCATGCTTGAGTTGGTAAGCTTTAGCCATGAAACAGATTGGAGTTGATGAAGTTGTTTCTTGAAGAGAAATTGTGTAGAGATCGGATCCACGATTACCAGTTAGTAAATCGTTCCCCTAAATAATAAAAAAAAAAAAAAAAAATAAGAAACAGAAAAAAAAAGGATCTCTTACAAACAAGTAGATTTCCTGAAAGCAACCTCCAAATCCGCATCACAGAATTGACCAACCGAGAAAAGATTGTGATTGAGGCCTTCGACGTAATAAACCCGTTTGATCGTGACATTTCCTTGAATCAGATCTCCATAACCAAGAATTGGAGCAAATTGATCAGAAGTCATTTGATGAAGAACGAGGCCTGAACTGATGTGATCAGACATCATTTAAACATTGATGACCGAGGCTTGAACTGTTGTGATCAGACATCATTTGCTTCGTGCATCCAGAGTCAACAATGAATAGGATGAGTTGTACAATCTGCAAGAGAATTAGAGGACGATGGAACATTGGACAAATTGGATCCTAAGGAATTTGATATCTTCAAGACATTAGTTATCCTAGAGACAATGTCTATAGTGGGACTAATACTTGTTGATTCATCATCTCCTTAAGTGGCTTTTGTGTCCATGTATAACCTGATGGACATCTCTTAGCTATCCACCATTTCCATTCCTGATTTGTATTCTCATACAACTTCTTATAGTAACTCTTGGATTTCTGAATAGTGGTATCTGATGCAACTGTTTTCTTATGGGGTGTTGCAACAGATTTGTTCGCTTTTCTCTTTGGTTTACTAGCACTAATAGGCACTACATTAGGCTTCTTAGTTCTAGCATTCACGTGTTTCAAGTATCGAGAAACACAAGCATCATGATCTGAATTAAACACACATTTTCCACAATCAGCACAAACAGCATTTGCATTCGAAGTTCTTGAGTTTGAACTGTCATTACACGCAGTTACAGACTTTGTTTTCTTAGAAATACTAGAAATCCTATGGTTGTCTTCTACTTCCTTCTTTGTAAACTTCACTTGACAAACAAAACCCGAGCCCGGGTCCTAGTTAAATATCCCACACGTCGTAGGGATATATATATAGATATTTTCATAAGAAAATATCTAAGTAATCACAAATATCTAATTCTCAAAAATCTCTTTTCTCTCATCTCTCTCTCTTCTCTCTCTCTCTAAACAATCTTCTCTTTTCTAGTTTCTTAGTTCTTGATTCGTGTTATGAAGTGAAGTAAATCGGGTTCCTACACCGTTCTTGCTAATGAAGAGAATGAATTAATTTCAACATGTTTAGTTATCGGGTGGAGAGTTTGTATCGACTATAGGAAATTAAATGAAGCAACTCGAAAAGATCATTTTCCATTGCCGTTTATGGATCA
>BQNB010149037.1:2782-16221 GCA_026074375.1 Tanacetum coccineum | reverse complement strand
TTCTTTTTTCCGCTTCTACCTCAGTACATGTACCTTTGTCAATAACCGCATCTAACTGGTTCAACTCCTTCTTAACATTTGCAATAGTAGAAACTGTTTCACTTTTGTTATCTTTAATCCAAATCTTGATGTGAGCTTTAAGGAATTTCAATTTACCCGCCAAGTTAGGCATTCCATTAGAGTCAACAGAAGGGGCAGAATTCCAAGTTGAAGTGACGAAATCATTAAAGCCCTCGAGATGAATCCTTATTCCATCTGTTGTTATACGTTTTCCTCTGTTTTTACGCTTTTGTCCATTTTTAAACG
The DNA here is from genome assembly GCA_026074375.1 of Tanacetum coccineum. Classification (NCBI taxonomy): domain Eukaryota; kingdom Viridiplantae; phylum Streptophyta; class Magnoliopsida; order Asterales; family Asteraceae; genus Tanacetum; species Tanacetum coccineum. Next base: position 15,915 of record BQNB010149037.1, on the reverse strand, counting down.
TTTTCGTCTCTTTTTATACATTTTTGTATGTTTCTATCCCTTTTAATACTTTTAGTGTGTTTTTTACATTTTCATCCGTTTTTATACGTTTTCATCTGTTTTTATACGTTTTCGTTAGTTTTATACCTTTTCGTTCGTTTTTATACGTTTTCGTCCGTTTTTATACGTTCTCGTCCGTTTTTATACGTTCTCGTCCGTTTTTATACTTTTTCGTCCGTTGTTAGACGTTTTCGTCCGTTTTTATACGTTCTCGTCCGTTTTTATACGTTTTTGTTCGTTGTTATATGTTTTCGTCCGTGTTTATACGTTGTGTCTGTTTTTATATGTTTTGTACGTTTTCGTCCTCTTTTATACGTTTTTGTCCGTTTTCGTTTGTTTTCGTCTGTTTATTTACGTTTGCATCCGTTTTATATGTTTTTGTCAGTTTTTAAATGTTTTCGTCCATTGTTATACGTTTTAATACTTTTGGGGCTGATTTTATACATTTTTGTTCGTTTTCGTCCGTTTTTGTGCGTTTTTTTGGTATATTTATGTTTTCATCCGTTTTTATACGTTTTCATCTGTTTCTATATGTTTTCGTTAGTTTATGTCCTTTTTCACGGTTTTTATACGTTTTTATCCGACTTTATATGTATTTATACGTAGTTGTACATTTTATACGTTTTTGTACATTTTCTTACGTATCAAAGCGTACAAAAACGTGCAAAAATGGATAAAAACGTATAAAAGCATACAAAAACATACAAAAACGTACAAAACGTGTAAAAACTGATCAGAATGTATAAAAAGGAAAAAACGGACTAAAGCGTTTAAAAACGAATGAAAACGAATAAAAACGTATAAAACATACAAAAACATATCAAACAAACTAACAGATATAAAAATAAATGAAAACGAATAAAATGTATAAAGACGTACTACAACGTATAAAATGGACGAAATTGTCTAAAACGGACAAAATACTATAAAAACAAACGAAAGCGTATAATAATGGACCAAAACGTATAAAAACGGACGAAAACATACAAAAACGGACGAAAACGTTCAAAACTGGAAAAAAGCATACAAAACGTATAAGAATGAAAAAAACGTAAAAATACGAACGAAAACGTACAAAACAAAAAAATCGTACAGAAACGGATGAAACCTTATAAAGACGCTCGAAAACGTATAAAAACAGACGAAAACGTATAAAAATGGATGAAACCGTATAGGAGCGCACGAAAACGTAAAAAACGGACAAAAATGTATAAAAACCAACGAAAACGTACAAAAAAGGACCAAAACGTAAAAAAAATGGATAAAATGTATGAAAACAGACGAAATCGTATAAAAACGATCAAAACGTATAAAAACAGACGAAAAAGTAAAAAACTGACGCAAACCTATAAAAACGGATAAGAACGTATGGAAACGTATAAAATGTTAAAAACGTATACAAACGTACAAAAATGTATAAAGCCAACGAAAACGTATAAAAACGTAAAAAGGTATAAAAACGGATGATCCAAATCCAAATCCTAATTCTAAACCCATCTATAAACCAAAAAGCTCCTGAATACAAGGCATTATGCATATTAAACCGAAAATACTTTTTGAAGCTTGTATAGAGATCCAAAAGATGTACAACGGTAGGAACACCATGATCTCATGCATCTTATGATGCCAACCGGACCCTTCCCCAAGGAGCCTTCCTTAGGCAATCGGCACATGTCCCAGTTGGCCTAATTAGTCAGAAGTTAGGGTCGAACCCAAGCCAATATTCAAATAGCCATCTTTTAACCGGTCAACTAAGCGTTTGCGGTGAGGGGATGGTACCAACTGAGTTAATACCCAGTTGATTTGTATAGAGATGATCTCAAGCTACACTTCTAAAACAATATTAGGTGTAAACTATACTTTTGAAAAGTAATGAGTAGAGAAACACACACACTTTATGAGATACAAAGAATCCTCACCCCTCCATGGAAGTATGGAGGGGGTATTTATAGGCCTATTGTGTCGCCTATAAAACTAGCTTAACGTATCTAGACCTTATTCGACACGGCTATAATAAACTAATGTAATTCCGTATAAGTCAACATATGCTAACACACACCTATTCACTTGTCCTATTCTCTTTGCACCTTTGCTTGGAAAATGAAACAATATGTTGACGTGTTCAAAGTTAGAACCGAAGACCATCAGAATTTGCTAAGCAAATGACACCAATCTTTGTGATAAACTGATAATAATAAAACCGGAGTAACTTTGTAGACCTTTTATATAAGCACAAATAGATGAATGTAGAAGCATCTTATTAATGCTTCGGTAAGTTGAAATGAAATGAAGTTGAAAGGATTGTGCAAATGAATTGCTTAGGTAATATTATGAAATGAAGTTCAAAGGTTTGTGCAAATTAATTAAAAACATGTTTAATAACTCATGATGGTTCATATACTCGAAAAAACACTTCATATCCACTTTGATGGTTGAAGCTTTTAAAATGCACACGGAATTGTACAACTTTCACAGCCATTGTTACAAAACTCGAAGCCTGCACATTGTTCCCCAAAACTAAAAATGCACTTGCATTGGCAAACACTCCTACAACTGGTACTTCACCCTCAAAATCATTAAAATATAGGTTTAAAAAATCTAAGGAAAATAGTTTATCAAAGAAATGGGGAATTTTGCCTGATAAATTATTTTGAGACATGTCGAGTACCTCTAAGCCTCTCAACGAACTGATTGAAGAGGGTATTATGCCTTGAAATTTGTTCCCTCGTAGGTTTAATGTTGTAAGGCTAACACACTCACCAAGGCTACTAGTAATGGTACCTGATAATTTATTGTAAGATAAATCGAGATGACTCAACATATTAAGGTCTTTAATCTCGGAGGGAATGGAACCAGCAGGGTGTTGTATGAATTATGAAAGATGGCAAAATAAAGTTAGTGATGGAAGTTGAAGAAGTTGCTTGGGTATTTGCTTTATGTTAAGCTGAATTGAAGTTGTCTTTATTTACTTTAATTTGTTGATTTTGACATTTTTGGTCCATCTAAATCAGTTTATATATATATATTTGCTGTATTTATATTTTTTTTATTTTGATGGGTTAAATTTGTAAGTTTTAGAATTTATTAAAGAATTTCAATTTTTTTTAGAATAGATTAAAAAAAGATGGGTTTTGAGATAAAAACATATCTTTTTACTCTATATAAAGACAGGTTGGATGTTTTTATAAAAACATGTTGCGGGAGAACCGGTGTCCATTTCCAATCAAACATGTGTGTTTATTTTAATATGGAGACCAATTCTTAGGGAGATAACCGGTGTCGATTCTTCTAATAGAGACTGGTTGCATAATCGGTTTTCATATGTTTTGATCATAGAGATACCCCCTCCCCCTCGGAGAGTGGTTCTAAAACCACTCTTTATGGGCTATTTTGACCAGTTTCTATCGCTTTTTTTTGTAGTAGTGTCTCCTCCAGCAATTTTTTAAATTAAGTCTATATGTTTTTCACTAATAATATTTTACGAATATTAGTTTTTCTTTAAAAAGGTGAGATTTTAATAATGAGACTACAAGTCTATAACCAAGAAGATTTCACTTCTCTCATGTGTGTGGGGTATAAATATAAAATGGTTTTATCTAAGACATTATATTGCACATGCTTACATAATGACTCGTGCATTTCCAGCATTCTAATCTAGGACATTTGATGACGTACAGTATTATCCGGGCCGCAAGCCCGGACCAAACAATAAGCAAAGCTCCGCCCAGCGGTAAATCCACTTTCGCAAGGAGCACAACCCGCGCGCGGTCACGTACCACTCCACGACAGATGGTCATTTGTGACCAAACCAAAAAGAGTAAGAGACAGAGCATGGGAGGCTGAGATAGAACGTCAACGTTCCAAATAAAGATAACGATCACGATAACCTAAGCAACTACGCTACAAAGGATGTCGATATCACCGACATTGACCTCATAACAACAACCTCATTATCCACTGGATAATAGGGTGAAGCTCGCCCCGTGACCCATACATCCGACAACGACACACGCCTATGTAAGAAGTTGTAAAACTTCTTGTGAGTTTATAAACGACCGCATCAAGTTTTTGGCGCTGCTGTATGGGGAATAGTTAGGTTTTGAGATTTATTTAGCTTAGGTTTACTCGCTTGATTCCTATCAAGTGAGATGTTAATTTTCTATCAATTAACATTCCCGTAGTCTATTTTTTCTTTGTGTGTTTGTTTTGTAATCTCCATTTGACTATTCCATTCTTCTTTATGGAGAACGCGAATCCATTTATACCCGCCCCTCCAAATGGGCTTCATGCTAGAATTTCTTAAGAGCTCGATGAGCTACGGGCAATTTTAGTCTCTATTGATTCTCGACTTGATAATATTGACCATGGATAATTCATGATGTCACTACCTGTCCCTCTTGAACAATTGTTCATTGATTTTGAAAACCCACATGAAGTGTCTCATATGGATGACTTAGGTCGCTATAATGCAGATATAAGACCACGCCTTCGTCTCACCTTTTCTCAATTCTGATAATGAGTTAGTTGAGGAGAAGTGATTACCGAATTGAATGTAATAATGGGAATGCAGTGGGAAATGTTCTTAATAGTCTATAAATAGCATTGATGGATGGACTTTGCAATTCCCATGCTTGATAGGTTTTAAGAAATTTATTGCTACTTTGGATTCCTTTCTTGCAAGGAACATCATTACGCGTTAAGGCTTATAACACTATAATGGTAGAGGGGCTCGAAAGCACGAGAAGGAACTTTATAGCCATGGTTAGGGATGTTTATGTGTTCGTTGGAAGTTTTACCTATGTTACAGACTTTGTTGTATTATAGGACATAAGGGAGTTTATTGTAAGTGACATGGTAGATGTAGTGATGGGAAGACCCTTTAGAGTTGTTAGTCAATTAGAATATGATTGTGTTAAGGGGTTGATTTCAGTCACTAGGATCTTCGACACATACATCTTTCGGATGCCTCACACGATACCTAGGTTTAAGAACTTTAATTGGAGTGAGGTCTCACCAATATTAGAACTTAACCAACAAGATTTAATGAGCAAACTTAAGTATTTTGCCATGAAGACAATAAAGTTGAGTACAAGATTGGCTTAAACCTAGGTCCCAATATCAAATTGATGATGGATATTAAAGAATGGTTCACCGTGGACATTCGTGAGCATTGATGGAGTCACGTAAGGCTTATGACTCTGAGTCTAACTACAAGACTCGTTAAATAAACAAAAGCGCTTATTGGGAGGCAACATAATCTTTTATTTATGCATTTTAGGAGTGTCTTGTGTGTCTGTTTTAAGTATTTGATTGTGTTAATATTTTTTGAGGTTTTATGCAGGTAAATTTTTTAACAGAAATAACTAATAGGATTTTCGTTGCAGAAAATTTTTTTCAAGGAACCGAAAAAAAAAATTGATTACAAACGCTGGAGGGGCGTTAGGATTTATCCTAACGGCGTCGTTAGCCCAGCTACAATAAACTTCCTATTTTTTTAATTTTTTAAAATTAATTTTGTATAATTTCCAAAATATGTAATTTTCCTAAAACATTCAAAACCACGATTACATTAACACATTCATCCTATCTTTATTGCTTTCGTAGTGTCTAAACCCTAAATCATTACGTTGTATATTATCATTCCGCCGAACTTTAACTAGGTATAGTTGTTTTTTGTCTTTGATTTGCAGGATATATTTGATGAGAAGAAGCCCAGGAGTTTTGAGGAGTTTCATGTGGACGATTCTTGGATGATGATTTAGTTGGGATCATTTGTTTCTTCTCCATTATTGAGTAAAACCAGGGGATTACTAGTTTCTTTTGTCTTTTTATTTTCCCTTTATTCATTTTCTGGGTACTTTTAATGGAACTTTTGGGGACAATGTTCAAATACGAGTATTTGGCGCGATCTCTCGCGCTTCGCACATTCGGAAACTATTTCTTCATTTTTTCTTTGCCGGTTGTGTGTGTGTGATAGAGAGAGAGAGAGAGAGATGACTTAATATACTGAAACATAGCGTAGACGGTAATTTTGACCAAAATTTAAAAAAATTTATGGCACATACTGACAAAAACCAAGTATTATTAGCGTCTCATGGATAGGAGTTATATGACTAGCACAAAAACCCTACCACTCAAAAATTTCACCCAAAAATGTGAGGTTCGCCCTAGATCTTTAGGAATTCAAGCATCCATCTTTGGTGCTTAAGATAATTTTTACCTTTAGCTTTCTCGAGTTAAGGAATGAGCAATCATGTATGTCGAGTTCATAGATTTGTTCGTGCATATGTGGTTTTGTCGCTTTTTCTAGAGCATTGGTATCAGTTTATAATTATATGAGAGTGTACCAGTAGTATATTAAATTCTAGAACTTGCTTTTGTGATTCATCTCGAGACCGCAAGTGAGATCGCATTCGTGTGATTAGGATTTGCTAAATGATAAGAGGCATTAGGATAAACCCTTGTTTTAAACATGTATTTGTTATTATGGTCTTCCCGATCATATAACTATCTCACACCCTTGCTATGCACTCTATTTTAGTGCAAGGTACCCTAGTTACACCCTTTGAGACTATCTTTTTTGCGTTCTCATAAATCGCGCGCGCGCGGCGCGATTTGGGTTATAAATGAAGAGAAGTGTTTACACCCACACCAAATGTTACACCCAAATCACTTTAGCCTTCCTTGTATGTACTCACCTTTAGTACATTATTGTTATCATATTTGTAAACCCAGTTAATTATTTACTTGAGTGCGTCGGACGATTGGGACTCATGGTAGTTTTTATTTTATAGAGCAATACGGAAGAAGTCAATTAATACCCTATACGTGCTTAATACACTCCATGTTTATTGATTCTTTCAATTCGGGTCATTAGATTAGTTTGTCATTGTGTATCAAAAACTCAAGTGTAGGGATGTATCTATAAACCCCAAGTTATGTATTATTATGTTTAAGCAAATGGCAGGGAAAAGTGTACGAAAAAAATATAGAAAATAAAGAGAAAAAGAAAAAAAGAAAATGGAAAAATAGATTAAAAAGTGAGAAAAAATGTTACGGGCTTACCATCTTGCTTGATATTTATGTTTATGTCAAGAGAGTCAGAAAAGAAAAAAAAGTCCATCTGTAAAGTGTTTGATGTAGAGTTTTGGTAATCTTTAGTCATAGTTGTGGTCGAGTTTTGGCTCTTAGCAACGCCTCCGCATGTACTCTTGTTATTAATTAACTAACCACCACCCTAAATCCACCCCAAAATTTCACCCAAATTATTTCCCAACCGTTTCTGTTTCATTTAACTTACACCGATACATCATAGCCCTTTAAAGACCTATTTGATAGTAATTTTTAGGTGCTTACGTCATACCGGCGGAGGTTTGATCCTTTATCAAGCTTATAGTAAATTATATGTTATGATAGGTAATGAGTGTTACTTTCTGTTTCCCATATTGTTATAATTCATTATACACCCGAGAGAAAGAGAGAATCTAAATACTTATTGTGAGGCGCTTGGTGTTAAAATTCTTGTTCATTCTTCCATTATTTATTTTGTAAAAATAGTATCTAGAACTTAATTTTAAGTGAGGATAAAAAAACATAACGAGAGATAAAAATCGTATGTGAAAAGAAAAGAGCATACGTCTTGTGTCAGCAAAAACAAGTATTGATGAGGTGTCATTTTATACACTTTTTCAGGGTCATTTAACCCCAAAAATCATGCAAATATCTCCAAAATATGTGCTTAATCTTTCTTTTTTTGTATTTTAGCGCTTCGATGGTATTTGGAGGAAATACACGTGACTTGGGCTCATTTGGGGAAGAAACAGACGAGATTACAACTCTACACCAAAGTCAAAGAAAGAAGTGCGTACAGTGGTTGGAGACGGCGTCAGAAATTCTTGTGACGCCGTCTGAACTTGCAAGCGCGGTGTCAGATTATTTGAGACGGCGTCAGAACGTAACCGCCTCAATGAAGCCCTAAAAGATTCGGTGAAGCGACGGCGTCAGGATTACAAAGCGACGTTGTCGCGGTCATTTTTCTATATATACAAACCCATTTTTAGGGTTTTAAACGTATGGAACTTATGGGATTCGTTAGTAATTATTGGAGTACGATTATGAGCAGTATTTAGGTCATTTTTAGGGTTCTCAAACCCATTTGTAACCACCTAAACTCCATGGTTTGATCAGTGAAGTTCTTTATCTTTTAATCTTTCAATATGTCTATGTGTTGTCTGATTAGTTATTGTTCTTCGCTTCTCTTTAATATGCTAGGCTAGATATTATAGTGTTTGCTTATGATTTCATGTGAATTGGTTTGTAGATCCTTTTAATATTGCTTCTTGTTGATGGGTATGCGCGTTAGGCTTTAGAAAACTAGCTCCTTAATTGCTTGCGAAGACGTCTAGGGAAATGTGACCATGTAAAAAGGATACCATCCTTTAAAAATTGTCTTCTGTGCTTTACTTGATTGATGGAATGGGTTAATGCGCGCGAGTAAGGCTTTAGTAGAGAAAACTAGCTCCCTTACTTGCTTGCGAAGTAACGGGTCTAGAGGGGGAAAAGTGACCATGTAAATAAGGATACCAATCTGTAACAGTCTTTTATTTACTACCATTTTTCAAACCATTTTCCCTTTAAAAACATATCTTTGTTTTATTCTATTTGTGTTATATAAAAATAAACTTTAAAATACACTATATTATAATACTATAAATAATAACTTTATGACTATACCTAACAATAAGCTATGACTTTTACCGTTTCATTTTATCCTTTCTATTTTCCCATCTAAAAGTTGATTGCACCATTTAGGTTTATATTAAAAAAATTAAATGAAAAATCGCAAGAAATTGTACTTTCAATAAGGGCTCTTGTAATAACAACAACAAAACTTTTATAACCGTCGATACAGTAGATAAGTGAATTGGCCCCCACCTGCTGCCTCGGTTTTAAAACACCTCCCGAGCCTATGCTACCCCACAAACTCCCATTCATTTTTTAGACTAGACAAACTGTACCTCCACGATATACACTCGAGCCAAATTCACACAAAACAATACCAAATAAATAACCCCGCCCTATCACACACACCTCACCCCCTCTCTTCCCCATCCTCACTCCTAACTTCTCCGGCCATCCCACCCGTTCACCAATTTCAAAGTCAAATAAAACTAACCCACCCCCCTGTCCCTTCCAAAATTTATAATCACCCACACACAAATAAATAACCTACCACGACGCCCCTCGAAAAAACCCAACCAATCTGTTATAAACTTTTTTTAACACACAAGCAACACAACCTAAAACCACGCGCCAAGAACATAATCTACCCCGACATCCCAGCCTCATTACTCACCACCACCCTGCTTCCCCCAAACTCCGAATCAATTCTTACATCTACCCAACCCGAAAATCCACACCGTTTCCCCTCCCCCCGCCGAAGAATCCCCCCCCGACCCCCCCCCCCAACCCCCCACCACACCCCGCTCCTCTCCTCCTACCACCAACCCCGGCCCGCTGCCAACAAAGTCTCCCCCCCCCCCCCCCTACCCCCCCACCCGCCCCCCCCCCCCACCGCCCTTCCCCACCCCCACTCGTCCATCTCACGCCCAACCCCCCCATCCCCAAATAACTCCCCCCCCCCCCCCCGACCCCCCCACCGCCACCCACACCCCCCTAACCCAGCTCCCCCCGTCCCCTCTACCCCCCCCCAACACAAGTACAGTAAACGTCCTCCCTCCCCTTCCCCTCCCCCTCCCCAATATGACCAATAAGACCACCCCCCCCCCCCCCCCTTCCGATCCGCCCTCACTACCCCCCCCCACTCCGTGGCTCGCCCTTGCCCCCCCCCCTCCTCCCGGCCCCCCAAAATATCAACCACCACCCCCCATTCCACCCTACAACCGCCCCCCGCCTCCAACCCCACTTCCCCCCTCCCCCCCCCTGAGACACTCCCCCGGTAGCCCACCCCTCCCTGACCCCCTCAAATAAACCCCCCGATCTACATACACTTTGCCAAATAAAAACCACCAGTCCCCCCCATCTCTTAAGATATTGGACCGCCTCAATTCGTGCTACATACCAAACCCCGACCTCTTATACAAACCCCTCGCTCCTCATTAATATTCCCCCTCCCTCCCCCGCCCCTTCCAAAAACACTCCCTCTCCTCCCTATACCCCCCCCCACCCCCCCATCACTTCTGACTATCATAAAACCCCACTTCACCCTCCCCGCCCCCTCCCAAAGCAATCCCCCCTCCCCCCCCCCCATCCCACCCCCCCCCACCCACCCACCCCTCCTGCCCCCACACCCCCCCCCCCCCCCCCCCCCATCCCACCCCCCCGCCCCCCCCATTCCGGCTCCCCCTCCTCCAAAAGATATTAAAAAAACCAAAAAGTAAATCTGAAAATAAAAAAAAACACCCCGCCAACCCATATAAAAAAAAAAACAAAACTTATAATTAATCATTATCCATCCACAACCCTCCCCTCGACGGCCTAACCAACCGCCCCACTTCAATACCCCCCCGCCCCCCACGCCCCCCCCCACCCCCACTCCCCCCCCCCCCACCCCCTTCCCCCACATCTCCACTCCAACCCCCCTACCCCCACCCCCCCCCCCCCCCTCTCGCCCTCACCCCCCCACCCACTCCACATCTCTGCCTCTGACCCACCATGAACTAAGCTCGGAACCCCACCCCCACCCGGGCCGCCCCCCCCCACGCGCCCAAAACCCCCCCTATCCACCAATCACCCCAACAAACTATACCTAAGAAAAGTTAACAACAATTTGATTATACACACACACCCAGAACCTATTAATAAATAGCCCATGTATACCCCCCTATCTATCTAAAAACAAATCAATCCCCCCCCCCCACGCCCCCTGCCTTCCAAAAAACACGTGTATTTTTATTACCCCTCCCTTCACAAAAAAAACTAACTTAACAACAACTACACAATACGACCATATCGTCCTCTTAAGACCATAGTTAATTATACGTTATAGTTTGCATCTGGAGAGCCTGTATTACCCAAAACAAATCTACAAATAATCCCCTAATCGAAGAAAAAACAATAATCAATACCCCCTTGAGTCTATGATACAAATACTTCCACTACAAAACAAACGGTTAGGTGTTATACAACTGCCAAGTTGAGTTTGATAAAACTCTTACCTTATGTGAGGTTTCACAACATGACGCAGAACATAACAAATCCCAAGTTTTTGTTGGCACCAACCTGCTGGCCATGGAATCAGTTAGGGTTTTCGAATTTATTTAGCTTTAGGTCAAGTCCTTGAATTACCTAACAAGAGAGAATTTTAATTATGTCCAGTTTGCTTCCTCGTAGTCTATGTCCTTTTCTTTGTTCCCTTTCTTTTTGAAAACAACTTTTGTCGTTAACCACCATGGTGAGAACGAAAAATCCTAAATCCTAAAAACTTTTGGGGAGATTTTTCTAGACCAGAAAGCCACGAGGAGCTTCAAAACACCATTTAGCTCCCCCGTAGGTAACAATGTGGTTCCATCTACGGAACCGCTCCGAACCCATCACGGTTGGGGTGCAAAACGGAAGCTCATGACCTTTAACTTTTAACTTTTTTACGTCCGAGTATCCAAACCAACATCCTTAACTGAGTTTTTCTACAAACTTATAGAACTCACTGACATTGATTGGAATTTGCAAAATAGGAAAGGACGCGCCTCCTAACTAAATTTCAATTTTCCCTCTTCCTCCTTCGCGAATCCCAAAGCTAAGCAATGTGTCTTGAACATCTCCCAGCACAGGGAACCATCTATATCTATCTCATTCATCTTCTCCACTTAGGAGTATCTTACGTGACCCCGTTTCACTTGCATAATTATTTCCATCGAGAAGGACTTGCTAAACAATTATAATGACACTTGATGTTCCAGTACAACATCAAGGATAATCTCTCTCTGAAGCAAAATGGGACTCTCGTTTCAAAGACTTACTTCAAAAACTCCCTCATCATGGCATTGATCTTTGGCTCTAAGTCCAAATCTTTTATGACCATATCAATCCCGCTACAAGGCGAACCATCGATCAATTGGCCAGTGGTAAGATACGTGACAAAAACGCCAAAGAATCCTGGGCACTATTAGAGGACCTCGCCCTCTATGACAACAAAAGTTAGAATGAACCAAGAGACTTCGCTAAACCGGTTAAGGCAATCTCTTTGCTTCAAAATGTCCTGAGTACATCCGACTGTCGTCTCATCAAGCTCGAAAATCAAGTCCATCACTTGATGGAAGCTCATCTTGCTCCTAAATCACTTGTTCAAGTAAACAAAATAGCTTCTTCATGTGAGATTTGTAATGGTCCCCACGACACTTAATACTGCATGGAAAATCCCAAGCAAGCTTTTGTTGAATGCGCATCCTCGCGTACCGATGAAGCGAGAGGCAAGTGGTTCACTTTCAAAACCGAGCAAAATAATCTTGGTGACACCTATAATCCGTCATAGAAAAGTCACCCGAACCTTAGGTGGAAGCAACCTCAAAATTCTCAAAACAATTTTCCAAACCCACCTAATCATTTTTAGCCCAGCGGTTCATTCCCGAACCGCCCCTTCAACAACAATCCTCAAAATTTTAATAATCAATCGAATCTCGAAGGATGGGTGTCTAATTTTATAGCATCTCAAGACGCTAGATTGTCTAAGTTTGAAGCCGACTTCAAACAACAACAAAGCAAGATGACCAATAAAATTGACACATTCTTGAAGGCTATCAATGATCAAATGACGGGAGCACTCCCAAATGATACGGTTAAGAACCTGAAACTGAATGTTAACTCTACTTCTTCAGTTTTGTATGCTTGTTCTTACCTAACGGAAGACCCCCAAGGCTCATCCCATCCCCTCAATTCGATCAATGCTATCAAATTATGTTCCAAACAAACAAATAAATCTCAAAAAGACCATCCTCAAGTTAAAACATTAACGGTTAATGAAAATGGGGCATCTCCAAAAAAAGGAATTAAAAGTCCGTCAAAATTACTCTATCCAAAATACCAATCCCAATCATCTCTAGGATAACAAAATAGGAACTCCTCTTCTCCCAAACGCG
>BQNB010149036.1:0-16221 GCA_026074375.1 Tanacetum coccineum | reverse complement strand
TAACTCTAAGTTAGTACTGCTAGTTCATTTTCTTGGATTTCAAAGGTAGCAGTACTAACTAACACTAGCAGTACTAACTTATAACTAGCAGTACTAACTTTAAGTTAATACTGGTAGTACTGTTGTTAGTACTGTTGTGTTTCTCTTGTTTAATTTAGCTTAATTGCATGCTTAATTTGCTTATTTAGATTTAGATTAGCTTATTTGTCTGTCTTAAGCTAATTAGAGCTTATTTGTGCCTTAGTGTAAAAGTTTTTAGTAACTTTAATTCAATTTCCAGCTTATGTTCTTTGTTTAAATTTTATGTGCATTTACTTTCAGTTTTAATTCCCAATCATTCCTTGTTACATTCAAACACCAATCATCAATCGTTTTTCGATATTCCATTCTAGCCTCGTTGGGACATAACGACCCGGGAACACTCTATACTGCTTCCGGTTTTCTTGCACTCGCGAATTCTAATCCTTTGTTGTGTATTTATATTTATATTTACTTATTGATACATAAAAAAAAGGGGGTTGGTTTGCGCTAGTCAAATCACAAACCCCGAACTCATCAAAGGTCTCCATGACAAAATTCCAAAAATAGTTGATGAAATAATGAGAGTAACCACATCTTTCCTCAGGGGGGAAGTGGCAGCCTCGAATCATGAACGGAAGAAATCGTTTCCACCATGGAAACAGCAAGAAGGTAATCAGAAGCAAAATTTCAAGAAAGGAGGCTTCCAGAGCCAACAAACCGAAAAGGAAGCAGGACCGGTTTACGCTCCTCACAAAAACTCCCAAAGAAATCTTCGCTTTAGACAAAGGGAAATTCAAAGCTCTGCCATTAATGACAACCCCGGTTGAGAAACAAAATCACGCTAAATTTTGCGAGTTCCATGGTGAAGTAGGGCATAACATAGACGAGTATATGCACTTGAAGAAATAGATCGAAGAAATGCTCAAGGCAGGAAATCTGTCCCATTTTGTCAAAGAGCTTAAACAGAACAACGGAAGGGAACAACCTACGGCGGCAAAGAAAGGGGAAACCTCCGGGAAAGATAAAGCATTAGCTATCCTAATGGTCAAACCTTGGGAAAGAGTGGCCAGGCAAAGGATTACACAAAGCTTTTCTCCTAACCCAGAAGTCTTTTTTCCACCCCTAGGGGAAGATGATGGAACAAAAGGTCCAATCATCATCGAGGCAGAAATAGGAGGCCATTGCATGCACCGCATGTATGTGGATGGCGGATCAGCCTCACAAATACTGTATGAGCATTGCTTTAGCCGAATCCGTCTGGAAATCAAGAACCAATTGATACCAACCACCACCCCTTTGATTGGATTCAGTGGTGAGATAATATGGCCAATAGGGCAAATAAAACTGCTGGTAAAGATTGGAGACGAAGAGCACTCCACTTTGGCTTGGATGAACTTCGTGGTTGTAAGGTCACCATCTTCGTACAGTGGAATTATTGGAAGACCAGGAGTCAGAAAATTACAAGCGGTTCCGTCAACAGCTCACGGAATGCTGAAGCTCCCGGTAGAAGGAGGAGTAATTACCCTAAAAAGCAGCAGGTTGGTCCTGCTAGAATGTGCGTTGGTCTTCGGACCAGAAGAGACCCTCCCGGCTACCAAACCAATAGTGGAAGAAAGAGTTAAGGTGGCAATAAATCCAGAATATCCGGAACAAACAGTAATGATTGGCTCCACTCTCAGCGAGGAAGGTCGCAACAAGTTGTGTGGTCTACTCCAGCGTAACTTGGACATTTTTGCCTGGAAGCCTGCAGATATGCCCGACGTCCCAAGAAACATTTCGGAACATCGCTTAAACGTGCGGGAGGGATGCTCTCCGGTTAGACAAAAGAAAAGAGGACAAGAATACAGGAAGAAGTTGGGAAACTTGTAGAGGCAGGAATCATGAAGGAAGTACACTACCATGACTGGTTGTCTAACCCGGTGATGGTAAAAAAGCATGATGACAATTGGAGGATGTGCGTAGATTTCAAAGATTTAAACAAAGCATGCCCAAAAGATGGTTATCCGCTACTAGAAATAGACTGGAAGGTGGAATCCTTGTGCAGATTCCATTTCAAATGCTTCTTAGACATGTACAAAGGCTATCATCAAATACAAATGACAAAAGAAGATGTAGAAAAAACAACATTCATTACAAGCCAAGGAATATTCTGCTATACAAAGATGCCTTTTGGTTTGAGAAATGCTGGGGCAACTTACCAGCGTCTGGTGGATAAAGCGTTCCACAAACAGATTGGAAGAAATCTCAAAGTATATGTGGACGACCTTGTCATCAAAAGCCGCACGGAAGATGAGATAGTCAGAGACATAGAAGAGACGTTTAAAACTCAAAGGGAAATTAACATGAAATTGAATCCTAAAGAGTGTACCTTTGGGGTAGAAGAAGGGATGTTCTTAGGATACAAAGTTAACACCAAGGGGCTGAAAGTATGTCCAGACAAGGTAGACGCTGTCTTAAGTCTTCCATCCCCAAAATTCTTGAAAGATGTACAAAAGTTAAACGGAAAGCTCGCAAGCCTGAACAGGTTCTTAGCCAAACCAGCAGAGAAATCTTTACCGTTCTTTAAAACTTTAAAAAAATGCACGAATAAAAGTGATTTTCATTGGACCACGGAAGCGGAAGACGCGTTCAAGCAAATGAAGCAGCTAATAGCGGAGCTTCCTGATATGTGTTTAATTACACATACCATTTTTCATTTAAAACGAACTTAAAAGAATAAAAACATACAAAAAATGCATTGTATTTGTATGTTTGCATTTGTATTGTGCAGGGAACGGATATCTCACAAAAAGACGAAAAACCAAGCAAAAATCGACAAAACCGGACACAAGATGAAAAAGTGTGTGAAGACGAAGCCCAATCAAAGTCAAGTCAACTCCGAAAAGAAAAAGCAAAGAAAAATATAACTTGAGGGGTCAAAAATGCCAAACCCCTAAGTTATATTAAGGAAACAAAGAGAGGGGCTGATTATGCCAATTTGGGAAACTTCATTTATAAAAGAAAGAAAGGGAATGAAAAGAAGAAAGATGTGGAGGGGCTTTTCTTGTACACAAACCAAACATCCCCTTAATCATCTTCAACCTCTCTCTGTCACAACCCAACTTGTATAACTTTTCTCCCGCCAATACCAAAACCAGCCCGCACCTTGTTTTGCTCCCATACTTCCCCTGCAACACTCCATCATCCACCCTACTAACCCCCCAGCTTTATAAAGTCCATGTTGGCAATCCCTCTCCATTCCCAAAGCACTTCGATGGCTGAGATTGTCTCCAAAGAAGCTCAAAAGAAATCAAAGGCTGGGATTTGCTTTAGTCTCTCCTCACACAACTAGCACACTTGGTTTTATCTCTCCAAAGAAGCACAAGATGCAAGTCCAATACTTCGGCTATAAATAGAGCCTTTTGTAAGCCTTTGAGGCATCTTAGAATCTAGTTTTTAGTTTTTAATTTAACTTAGCTTATTTTCAGTTATTTACAGTTTTTACTTTCAGCTTGTAACACTTTCAAGTTTTAATGCAAGTTTGAGTTTTTAAAGTCACTTTATAATCCCAAGTGTTAAGTTTCTTAATTGAGTTGTTTTGTGTTCAAAAGCTCTCAATACAGCTTGTTTACAAACTGTTTTAACTAAGTGAACTTAAAAAGTTAAGTAGTTAAGAGAATATCACACCAATCACTCTCAAATATACCTCAGCTTATGTTATGGATGATAAGCCAGTTTTGGATGGGCTTATGGACTCTCACTAGCTTGTTCTATGCAAGCTAGAGCTTGTAGATTCATTGTTTGACCCTGTTTAGAGCAAGGGTTTTGTAAGTCTATCTCTCTTTTTCTTATTATTCTTACTTTCAGCAGAACTGCTTGTTATAAGTTAACACTGCTAGGCCAAATCAGCCTATTTAAGTGCTTATTCTTAATTAAAATTGCTTATAAGTGTCTTATTTTGTTGATAGATAATCTGTTTTTAATTAACTTGAGAGAAAAATGATTTTTAAGGGGTATTTTCAACTAGCAGTACTAACTCCAAGTTAGTACTGCTAGTTCACTTTTGGAACAGCACTAACTTAAAGCTACCAGTACTAACTCCAAGTTAGTACTGTCAGTTAAAACTGTTAGTACTGGTAGGTCATTTTAGCTTATCAGCTTATTATTTCAGCTTGTTTAAGATTTCTTTAGCTTTTTAGAGTAGATTAAGCTTATTTTAGTGTACTGTTTTCAGTAGAACTTATTTGTCTTTTCAACATAACTTTAAGAGTTTATCAGTTTTAGTTTTCTAGCTTATTTATCATTATAGTCTATTCTGGTTGTTTATTCTTATGCTTAAGTGCTTATTTTGGGTAGTTAACCTTCTGTTTTAGCTTATTTGCTTATTTCTTGTTTAATTGTGTTTTGTTAAGGCTAACAGTACTAACCTTAACTTAACAGTACTAACTTATAACTAGCAGTACTAACTTTAAGTTAGTACTGGTAGTTAGTACTGGTAGTACTGTTGTTAGTACTGTTGTGTTTCTCTTGTTTAATTTAGCTTAATTGCATGCTTAATTTGCTTATTTTGATTTAGATTATCTTATGTGTCTGTCTTAAGCTAATTAGAGCTTATTTGTGCCTTTGCGTAAAAGTTTTAAATGTTTTTGCTATTTCTAGCTTTCATGCTTGTTCTAGCTTCTGTTCCTTGTTTATCTTTGAGGTCATTTGCTTATTCAGTGTTAGTGCCAATTCATAATCTTATCCCTGTCATATTCAAACATAATTCATCAATCGTTTTTCGATAATCCATCTCTAGCCTCGTTGGGACATAACGACCCGGGAACACTCTATACTGCTTCCGGTTTTCTTGATCTCGCGGATTCTGATCCTTGTTGTGTATTTATATTTATATTTACTTATTGATACATAAAAAGAAGGGTGAGTTCGCGCGTGACCACTAGGTATAAGGTAAAGGTTTTTAGGAAATGGCAGAAATGGCCCCTGATTTTGTATAAGGTTTTTGCATGGGTGGTCCTTGGGATGATATAAGTTTGTGGGTTAAACAACTTAAGTCATTGAAGTTGTATTGCTTGTTTGCAACCACAGTCCTTTAAGGACTAACAGTGTAAGGTATAAAAGGGTGGTATGGGTTAACGGGGTTAAAGGTTAATGGGTAATGGTTTGGGCCTTTTTGTATTTTTTGGGCCGTGAGTAAATTTAAAGGGGAATTGGGCCATTTAAGCCTTAAAGGCTTATAAGTCTTGGTAATAATAGCTTAATGGGGTGCCCCGGCCCATTGGATGGGTACGGGTGGCCCATTAATTATTTTTTTCATTTTCGGCTTCGGCTTCGACCTTGACCTTTGACTTTGTCGGGGTTGACTTGGACTTTGACTTTTTGGTCTTTGACTTTGATTTTGACCTTTGTCTTTTTCACGCTTTTCCATTCTGTGCTCGGTTTTATCTGTTTTTGCTTGATTTTTCGTCTTTTTCTCGAATATCCGTTTCCTGCATAATATAAGTAAAAACATACAAATACAATGTATTTTTGGTACATTTTTTGTCATTTAAGTCCGATTTTAAAGGTTAAAGGTATGTGTATTTAGGCACATACCATGTTTCTTTCTCTTCTCAAAGAGTTCTATAAACAATTTTGACTTTTCTTCAATACTCAACTGTTCTTGTTCTTCTGTTTTCATTTGTTGAGCCAATTGAAAGTCAACATCCATCATAGCTTGCGTGTTATCCCATGATTCAAGTAAAGCTATTTTGGCTTTTTCTTCCTTTAGTCTTGAAATCCTCTATTCTTCTTCCAATTCAGCTTGTAGTTGAGGTTCAAGATTTCTAGCAACTTCTTCATCCATTGCAATTTGTTCTTTCTTCTTCAAAGGTTTTTCAGGCTTAAACATTTTTTCCTTGCCTGTGTTTTAGCCAGTGGATGTTGTGATTGCTTGTAGGTGATGATGTTGTTTTGATTTCACTTTGCTCTATAACTAATCCCCTCTAGCCTTGGCGTCTTGTTGTTGTTGTAGCAGCGGATGAACAAGCTTTGGGTTTAGCTGCTTTGATTTCTATTAGAGCCTGAGCAAGAGTCAACTCATTAATAGTTGTTGTTAGAGCATCGACAGTAGTAACTTCAACATTAAGGGCAGGGTCGTAATACTCACACCTAGTAGTAACTGGATCAGCAGCACTAACTTCCTTTTCAGCAACTTCTTTTTCCTGCTCTTCCAACACATTTGTATCAAACATCAGGTTGTCATCATTCATCTCTTGAGTCTCATCCACCAAAGTTACTTCTGCATCAGCATCAAGATCATCAATTTTCCTCCCCTGTTTAGATGCATCCTCTTAAGCACCCAAACTAACATCAGTAGAGGATTCTACCCTGCTAGCTGAACCAACCTTCCTTAATCTCTTGAACCTTGGTGTTCTTGACTTCATTCTCTTTTCCAAACTCTTTACTCTTCTTTTCAAGCTCTTAATCCCCAAAGCTTGATTAGATTTTGTAGTTTCCAGAGCAAGAACTCTTGATTGTAATTTAGGTACAAAGATCCATAATTTCAGTTAAGTTGCATTCTATCCATCACCATCTTTGAGGTGGATCACAGGAAGGGTAGACATTGCTCCTCATTGATAGCCTCATAGGGGGGTTAAGGTATTAGGGGGACAATGTCCTTCCTCTGTTTCCTTCTTGACTTTTTCTTTTGAGATTTAGATGAAGATGGTTGAGTATGAATGGGTGTGGAATGAGAATCACTAGGAGCAGCTGAATCTTCACCCATGTCTTCAGTAGGTAGAACCATCATTGTTTCAAATAGAGGTGTGACCTTTCCAGAAAAACCCTTTCCTGGTCTCTTCATGTTAGCAAACACCTTCTTGGTGTAAGAAGGTATAACATAAATTCCTTTATTTCCTGGTCATTTCCCTTCAACTGTTTTCTAGGTAAGACTTGCACAAACCTTGGATACATAAGAAATTTTACCCTACCCTCCAAGTTCTTCACCATATTATCAAAAATGTACTTGGAGAAGTTGAAATTTTTGTTTGTGGCAAGACATATAATAGCAGATGCCATAGTGATACTAAATTCATTCCAGGATGTAGTCTTAGCACTAAGAATCTGCAGTATATATCTTTTATGTATGGATAAGGAATTTCCATTGGGTTTGTGAAACAATAAATCTTTTGTAGGAATGTAAGGTTTTGAGTAAGATTTTCATACCTCATTCTTTCCAATTCTGCAAAAATGGTAGCAGTGGGTAGACAATCTATTCCTTCAGCATCATCTAACTTTAGATCACTCCTTATACTCGTCACAGTTATGATTACCTTCTTCTTATCTACTAGGGCTTGTATCTGACACTCCTAATTAAATCTGTCTTATCCTTGAGATGTCCACTGAAAAACTATTCAATACAGGTTGTATAAATGTTAGGATTAACCGTTAACTCATATTGGACAGAACTTGTATTCAAAAAATCAATAATTTCCTCAAACCCATTACTTTCTTTTGGTTTCTCCAAAAACGCAACCAAATTGTGAGTTTCAGCAAACTTTGGGGTCGACATTGCTGATGGTGTTTTTTGATGATAAAGATTGAAATTGAGTTCTAGGGCTTAACGATTAGAGAGGATAACAAAAGTATTATAAATTGAACAATGAGTGATGAAACCCTTATTCAAATATTTATGAAAATCTCAACATATTCAACTTGAACTAGCGAGATAAGTTAAGCCTAACAGTATTCAAACTAACCTAGATAGTAGAAGTTATTGCCTTGGCGCATTTTAACTTATGCTAACGCAGTAATTGTATTGCCTCATAGCAGCATAAACTAATACGGGCAGCAGTAAATTAAGCCTAACATCATTAACTTAAGCTTAGCAGCATTAAGTTTAAGCTGAGCAACATTAACTTTAAGACACCAGTATTAACCCCAATTTATTTCCAAAAAGCATTTCCATCATTAATTTTGATTCTCACAAGCTCTCTTTCTGTTTTTAATCTCACTATATCTGTCATTTCTTTTCCTCACCAATTCAATCTATTTGTTTTTATTTCACAAATCTCTCTATTCTTTTAAGCTCACCAATTCAGACAGTTTTATATAATGTTCCATCAATTCCATTAGTTTCATGCTGTCCTATCATCTCTTCAAGTGTGGTGAACTCTTGAGAATGAGAGAGAGGTGGGTCATTGGACTATTTAGATGTAGTCTTAAACCTAGTGTGAGCATCTACACCCCCAATATGGTTTCTTGGCACCTGGGACCACTACCTGAACCAGTTCCCTAAGGACTTGGCTCATTAAGTGTTGCCATGGATTGGGTCCTATTGATGTTACCACTGTCCTGCTCTACTTCTAAGCTAGAAGCAGTAAGTAGGAAAGCCTTTCCATTCTGGTCAATTTAACTCCTTATGGACAGCCTCATCACCAACCTTTTTAGGGGGACCACCAGACTGAGGTATCTTAGTGTCCTGACCTCTTTTGGCTTGCCTAGGTGTTTGACTCTTCACACACTTCTGTTTGATGTTACATATACTTCCATCCATTCTTGACTGCATATTAACATAATTAGCCTCCCCTCAATCAATACTTTAGAGGTGAAGCATTCAATATCATGTACTCAATATGCTTAGCCTGCAAATGTTAGTCCAAAACCAAGAATACACAATCCAAAGTATTTTCTTGTTTAACAGTATAAGTTATAACTAATAGTTTGAACTAGCAGTCTTAAGTATAGCTAGCAGTATTAATTATACTTAGTAGCAGTATCTAAACTTATTGCTTAGCAGTACTCTATAACATGCTAGCAGTAATTAACCTTACAAACTACAGTTTTTATTTTCAAATTTATCTCTAATATTATCTCCAAAACCATATTTATCATTAGTCTAACAAACAACATATTCAGAGATTAAGTAATCAATGTGTAGCAATCAGAAAGTTATATTGCTAAAATTCAAATGCTTTGTGAGAGAATCTACAACATTGTGATCTGTATGTATCTTAATCACTTTAATGAGCCTCTTCTCATAAGAATCTCTGATGAAATGGTGCCTTATTTAAATGTGCTTAGTTTTAGAATGAAACACTGGATTCTTCACAATACAATTATCAATGTAAATCTTGATGTTCATGAAATTGAACCCATAATCAAGCATCTAATTTTGGATCCACAACACTTGCCCACAGGAATTTGCAGCAGCAACATACTCTGCTTTAGTAGTAGAGTTGGCAACCTATAGTTTTCTTTTTACATGCCATGAAATCAACCTTTTGCCAAGAAATTGACAACCTTCTGTTGTGGATTTCTTGTCAAGGCTAGCTCCAGCATAATCACTCCTTTAGTACTTCCTCCAAATGCAACAAATCCACCATCAATCTCTTGATAATCTGTAAGAAAGGACTTGTTTCCAGTCATATGCCTAGAGCATCCACTGTCAAAAATCCCTTGATCCTATAAAGTATATTGTGGATTACCCTATACTCAAAATAAGAGAATTAGTTCGCTGGGGACCAGCCATACTGACTTGGTCTGCCTTATAGATTCAACATAGTCAAATCTTTTAAACATGTATGATCCATTATCTTTGGAAGTATGGTCAATAACATTTCCTGTTGGTCTCCAATCTGCATGTTTGAGGATACTTTCCCTTAACAGCATTATCTCATATCCTTCATGCTAGCACTATCTATTGCTTTTGGCCCCAGCAGTAGTTACCATGTTAACCCTAGCAGTTTTTAACTTTTTTCATTAAGATTTTAGGTTTTAGCTACTGATTTTTGGTTAATTATCCCTTCTTACCCGTGAATGTGCTTTTAAAAAAGGGGAATATTGTTTTCTGATTCATTTTAGGGTTATGCTCATTCACTTTTGATTTAGGGGCAGCGTATGAACAGGCCTGGCTAAGAGTCTAATTGATGTTCTGCTCTTGGAGAGTTTTGATTAGCAGCATTTAACTGATACTTGTCCCTAACTTGTTGAACTGTTTTTGGAAAAAATTCCTGTTA
This sequence comes from Tanacetum coccineum, assembly GCA_026074375.1. Taxonomy (NCBI): domain Eukaryota; kingdom Viridiplantae; phylum Streptophyta; class Magnoliopsida; order Asterales; family Asteraceae; genus Tanacetum; species Tanacetum coccineum. The sequence continues at coordinate 6,223 of BQNB010149036.1, read as the reverse complement.
GGTTTCTTTGTGAGTGAGTCTATCTATTTGGTGGTTCACCCTCTGAAAACATTGTTCCATACGGTCTAATTTCCCTATTGACAGTAACCCTTCCTTATTTTCAACACAAAGTTTTTCTACCATTTTATTGTCATAACAATCTTTGATTATAATGTTATAACCTGCCCACATACAAAACAAGAATTCTTTATAAAACTTAAAACCATTCTTAGTTTTGAGTCATCATTCCATTCTGTTTTTCTATTACCCCTAGACTTTGACTTTCCTAGGATACTCTACTTGATCTTTATGTTGTATTTTCCTTATTAACAGATTTCACCATTCTCATGCAGATTTGACAAAATTGATTTTTGTAAACTTTGGTTTTGTCTGATCAGTTTTACGTCTAAACACACTATCATTATCACTATCAGTGTCCCAATCTTCAATGATAGGAGCACTAGGCCTAACAGTTTTTGGATTTTCTACAATATTCTTACTAGTCTTAGATATACTAGTTCAGTTTCACTACGTTAGTACTTATAGAAGCATCATCTATCCCAAGCAATGATAAGTCAGTCTTGAGGGCATTGTAGTTCCAGGTAGGAGGGGGAACTGAATGAAACCATTTACCTGTTTGAACTCTTTCATTTACTGGGGATATTTCTACATTCAATTTCTCTACTTTTAAACACACTATGAACTAACTTTCACTCTCATTTTATTTGACTAATCATAAACAAGACCAGCTTTGTCTTTTGCACTTTTTTGTCTATTTATCAGTTTTAGTTAGATTCTTTGATGATTCTTCTACTTTTTCTAGGTTTCAGTTTCACATTCATCTTTTCTCTTTTAAGCTTTCTTCTAACTGATTTTAGGTCTTTGATTGAGATATCTTTCACTTGTACATCTTACTTTAAAAATACAATTTCTTCTTCAATAAACAGCTTCATTCTTTACTATGAACAAAACTTCCTTAGTTCTAGTGATTCTAATCCTATTTGATAACCTATAATTTCTAGAATAGATTTTTTAAGAGCTTCACGCTGTTGATCATACTGTTTTTAAAGAGTTTCATATGATTTTAAGCAATCTTTAGAGCAAGTATGTATCTCAGAGTCTGAACTTGATGAGCCTTGGGATGTATAGGCCATTAAGTTTTGTGATACCTTCTTAAGCCTGAAGCTCCATCATACCACCTATCCCATCTTGAACAACCAAGGCATTTGCAGGAGTTTCCACTGGTACAACCTTTCTTGGAGCATCTCCATTTCTATTCCCCTGATTCCTTGGTGCCCTGCATTCTCTAACAAAGTAACCTCTCATGTGGCAGTTGTAACATTCAACCTTTGTCTTATCAAATCCAATAGTTTCTTTACCATTGAAATTCAGATTCCTTCCTGTCTTCTTTAAGAATCTTTTCACCCTCATGGTAAGCATGGCCACCTGCCATTTGAGATCCATCTCTTCAAGATCATCAGTATCAATCTGCTCCAGATCTTCATTGTCCAATTATGTACTATTAGATTGATTAGAAAAGAAGGAAAGCATGACATTATCAGCATAAGTTAAGGAAGAAACTTGTCCCTGTGAACTAGCAGTAGAAACTTCATGATCAGTATTAACTGCTTCATTAGTACTACTAGTGTTTTCTAAAGATACAAAAGCCACATTTTGAGAGTTTGAGCTTGATTGGCCTTTAATCTCACACTAGTACAAAAAGTAGATTTCGTCACACATGGGCAATATGGAACGGCCACACATTCACATATTTATGTGGCTAAAGGTACCAAAAACACTGTGACCAAATGGCATATATGGTCACATGAAGTAAATTTTTATGTGTCTAAATCATACAGTCAAGTTTTGTGACACATGATTTAAGGGTGACTGCTATCTTTTGCTAATTATTTAGCCACATATGAATTTGGAACGCGTGACAAATACAAGTAAGCTTGAAGCATTAGTCACGATATACATATAAATAGTGACAAATATATGTCACACACTTGAACAATGTGACCAAATGGCATATATGGTCACATGAAGTAATTTTTTATGTGTCTAAATCATACAATCAAGTTTTGTCACACATGATTTAAGGGTGACTGCTATCTTTTGCTAATTATTTAGCCACATATGAATTTGGAACGCGTGACAAATGAAAAGTAAGGTTGAAGCATTAGTCACGATATACATATAAATAGTGACAAATATATGTCACACACTTGAACACTAAGACCAAATGCCATATATGGTCACACTAAACGTTTTGTCACACATTATTTAAGTGTAGCCAAAATCCAGTACATATGGTCACGTAACTTAATATGTGTGTTTAAAGTTTAGTTTGTGTTAGCTTGCCAAAAGCTAATGTGTATAGTCACATTTACTTCTAGCACGATCATGTGACTATATGCCTTTACAATAGCCACAACATATCACAAATGTGTGACTAAATTATGTTTATGGCCACATTTAAGGAGATTATATGTGAACTATATATTCATAGCAGTCACATCGTGAAGTATTCATGTGGCTATTATTTAGAGCAAAATGTAAAATCAGTTATCATTAAATTTCATATTAGCCACATTGAGTGTTTGTGTGGCTAAATTCATAATGTCATATATGGTCACATGAAGTGTTTGTTTATGTGTCTAAATCATGGACTCAAGTTTTGTTACACATTATTTAAGGGTGACTGCTATCTTTAGCTAATTATTTAGCCACATATGAATTTGGAATGCGTGACAAATGAAAAGTAAGGTTGAAACATTAGTTACGATATACATATAAATAGTGACAAATATATGTCACACACTTGAATACTGTGACCAAATGCCATATATGGTCACACTAAACTTTTTGTCACACATTATTTAAGTGTAGCCAAAATCCAGTACATATGGTCATGTAACTTAATATGTGTGTTTAAAGTTTAGTTTGTGTTAGCTTGCCAAAAGCTAATGTGTATAGTCACATTTACCTCTAGCACGATCATGTGACTATATGACTTTATAATAGCCACAACATATCACAAATGTGTGACTAAATTATGTTTATGGCCACATTTAAGGTGATTATATGTGACTAATATATTCATAACAGTCACATCGTGAAGTATTCATGTGGCTATTATTTAAAGCAAAATGTGAAATCGGTTATCATTTGACACTTAATCTCGCTCCAAGGAATGACATGCGAGGACACAAGGCCGGTCCTTCTAACAAACGCATAAATAAGGGGTGTTTGGTCACACATGATTTAAGGGTGACATGATAAGGGGTGTTTGGTTTAACTCAGAATAAAAACAAGAAAATAAAAAAGGATGTTACACCCCAGCGAGAATCGAACACGCGACCTCCCTTACGGAATTCAAGCGGGTTACCATCTTGCCAGAGTAACCTATTCGTTAATGTTATGCATTTGCTTTTTAATATAGAAGTTTAAGCTTCATTGTTTTTGGCTAGTTGCTTAAAGAGTGCTTATAGAAACTGCTTATTAAACCGTGGCTTTTTCTCCCTCTGCTTATTTTCAACTTGTTTCACTTTTAAAATTTTGAATTTAGCAAAACTAAATAAGTTGTAGCTTATTTGGTTTAAAGCTTTTTCAGTGCAGCTTATTTTTAAACTAAAGTTTTTTTAATAAAAGTTTTTATTATTAAATATAGTTTTAGTTTATAAAAAATTTACAATTTTAATTAATAAAAATAGTAGTTTTCGATTAGCTTATTATTAAGCTAGCTTATTAGCTTATTATCTAATGCTTAATATTTTAATTGACAGCTTTTGTTCGATTTCGACCCTTTTCAAACTTTCTCGACCGATTTCGACCGTTTTCGTCCGTTATTGATCGATTTAAACCGTTTTCATTCGTTTTTTTCTTGATTTCGACCGTTTTGTACGTCTGGGATCGTTTTTTTCCATTGTCTTACGAAAGCGAACACAACGTAGCAAAGCAAAGAAAAACGGAGGAAAACGGAGAAGGACGTATGAAAACGAAAAAATTGTACAAAAATGTACGAAAATGTGAAAAAACGTTTCATAACGTTTTAATCCGGAGGAAAACGTTTTTTTGTACGTCTGGGACCGTTTTTGTCCATAGTCTAACATTTTCTTAAGATTTTCTAAGTTTATGTTCTTTGGTGTACGTTTTGTACGTTTTTGTATGCTAAAATACTTTGTGTTCTGAACGTTTTCAATGCTTATCCGTTTTAATATGCTCTATACTTTTATAAGAATGTATAAAAACGTAAGAAAGCTTATAAAATTGTGACAAAATATACGAAAGCGAACACACCTATAAACAAAGAAAACGAAGAAGGACGTATGAAAACAAAAAAATCGTACAAAAATGTACGAAAATGTAAAAACGTTTCATAACGTTTTAATACGGAGGAAAACGTTCAAAAAAGCTTGAAAACGTAGGAAAACGAGCGAAAATTGCCGAAAACGATCAAATTTGGATGAAATCGGTCGAAAAGGTCAAAATCGGTCAAACACAGTCGAAGTCGATCTAAATCCGTCGAAATCTGTCGAAAACGGTCAAAATCAGTCAAACACTAGCGAAATCGGTCAAAATCGATTGAAAACGGTCAAAAATAGACGAAAACCGTTACAAACGGATGAAAACGTAAAAAATACAAAACATATAAAAATGTTGTATAGTATTTGTCTTAGTTTACAGGAATATCATGATTAGTATAAAAACGTACAAAACGAAAAAATACCCAAACCCATCTAGACCCATCCTCCTAAAGACCCATCTAGACCCAAACCCATCTAAGACCTATGACCCAACCCAACCCAACCCATCCATTTTGCCACGTCTATTAAATACCCATTAATTAATGTGACTAGTTATAACCTAATGCACATGACCCATGACCCATGTTAATTACCCATTGTCACCAGTCATGGATGTGTCATATATACATCTCTCTCTCGGGTTCGTGGCTGCTTGAATCATTAAAGGCACAGTTCATATGAAGGAATTATGAGCAAAACGGTGTATCTATGTGAACATATAATGTGCTATCATTAATCGACCTGTTCCCAAAAAGCCTAATGCTAGTTCTAGTGGTAATAAGATGAAAAGTGTGGAACCTACTATTGTGAAACCTACTAATGCTAGTTCTAGTGGTACATTAGATGTTCAACGAAGGAGTCGAGATGCTATCGTTGTACATTAGATGTTCAACGGAGGAGTCGAGATTCTATCGTTGTACATGAGATGTTCAACGGATGAGTTGAGATGCTATCGTTGTACATTAGATGCTCAACGGAGGAGTCGAGATGCTATTGTTGTACATGTGATATTCAACGGATGAGTCAAGATGCTATCATTGTACATGAGATGTTCAAGGGAGGAGTCGAGATTCTATTGTTGTGCATGAGATGTTTAATGGAGGAGTTGAGATTCTATCATTGTACATGAGATGTTCAACAGATGAGTTAAGATGGTATAGTTGTACATGAGATGTTTAATGGAAGAGTTGAGATGCTATCGTTATTCATTAGATGTTTAACGGATGAGTCGAGATGCTATCGTTGTACATGAGATGTTCAATGAATGAGTCGAGATGGTATCGTTGTACATGAGATGTTCAACGAAGGAGTCGAGATGCTATCGTTGTACATAAGATGTTCAACAGATGACTCGAGATAGTATCGTTGTACATTAGATGTTCAACGAAGGAGTCAAGATGCTATCGTTATACATGAGATGTTTAATGGATGAGTCGAGATGCTATCTTTATACATGAGATGTTCAACGAATGAGTCGAGATGCTATCGTTATACATGAGATGTTCAATGAAAGAGTCAAGATATTATCATTGTACATGAGATGTTAAACGAATGAGTCGAAATAGTATCGTTGTACATGAGATGTGAACAGAGGAGTCGAGATGGTATCGTTGTACATGAGATGTTCAACGGATGAGTCGAGATGGTATCGTTATACATGTGATGTTCAACGGATGAGTCGAGATGCTATCTTTATACATGATATGCTCAACGGATGTTGGGATTAAAAGACTTCTTGAAGTTACTGCTGTTAAGGTATTAGTTACTGCTGCTAAACATAAATTAGTACTATTAGTAATCTTAATGAAAAATATGCTAAGTAGTTAGTACTGCTAGTGTAAGTTACTACTACTAGTGTATATTACTACTGCCAGTTACTACTGCTAGTAAAGTTAGTACTGCTAGTGTAACTTAGTACTACTGGTGAAGATTGA
>BQNB010149034.1:0-16222 GCA_026074375.1 Tanacetum coccineum | reverse complement strand
ACTTTATGTATTACCAATAAGCAAGATTGAGTAGAAAATAAGCTAAGATGTAGAGAGAGAAAGTAGAGAGAGAAACAAGAAGAAAATTAGATTTAGAGAGAGAAAGTGGTGGATTACAAATGAGAGCAAATGCAACCAACACCCTCTCCATGTGTGGAGAGGGTTCTATTTATAGTCTCATACCCACATGAGGTGTATGAACTTTCTTCTTGGGCCGGGCTTGGCTTGAGGTGGGCTTTAAGCCCAAAACACTGACAATATTAGATTATAATCCAAGCCCGTTTAACCCAACTAACCTATTACTTAACAAGACTAATTACGACTAATTAGATCGATAACATTCTTGTTTGACTTAATATAATTAAGGCTAACAATCTCCCTCAATGTTGAGGTCTCTTTCTTCAAACTCCTCCACTATTAAAGTCTTCTTTAAGTTCTTCTTTTAAGGATGTGAAGGACTTGTTCTTCTATGTTGACATTCTTGTACGACCGATTACATTCTTTTAGGAGGTTGTCTTCTTTTATCATTGTCTCCCTTGATGTTGAAGAAATGACATTTTACGTTTATGCTTTGCCTTGTTTGTCTTCGATCTTAGTCTTTGTCTTTTCTTGTTTGTAATGTCTTTGTTTATTCATGCTTTGTGATCTTGATCTTGAGCCTTTATCTTTTGACTATGAGTTCTTGAGATCTTTAATCTTGCATCATCTCCTTGACTTGAATCATCTTGTGCTCTTGACCAACATGCTCATACTTGTTACATTCTTGTTTGACATATATGATCATAAGTCTAACAATCTTCCCAAAATATGATTCTTTATTTGACTTTGAGTCTCTTTGATGGTGGGGAAGTTTAGAATTAACGGTCTTGATGTTGAACGATTGACTTTGAAAGCTTGAGTATGAGCATGTGGTTTATGAATCCGACTTCACTGGAATGAGGCTGCAACACCGTCGTCTAAACCTGAAATAAGACAGTTAGCAATAAAAGATGAATATGGCTTTGTCATTCATCTTGAGTTCGGTTGCATTAACCTCCGGTTTCCCATTTTATAGTATAAATACTATACCTGTGATCAGGTAGTTAAAAGAATTCTCCTTGACAGGGTTTCCAGCTTAAAGCTAGATCATTCTAACACATATGTATCAGATTCACCATGCTTGCTAGTTCTCATTATCGGAACGTCTCAAAGCAGACAACACGGTAAGAGTGAATCAGATAGTTACTATCATTCTGATTTAGTCGTCAATTCATTTACTGGACCAAAATTGATATCTAGTTAACACAAGCTCGATTCATATAGAATCTTGCAAGTCACCTACCAAGAGCTTGTTTGATGTTGGCTCAAGCAGGATTTTCCATCTTCGACGTGACTACTTAAGTATCAATCGGATGTTCGGCAAGATCTCAAGGAAAGCCTTTAAGACTTTTGTTACAACTTTGTTAACTTTATGGTGTTCAACAAGTGGATTGGACATTGTGTACTAATAAGATTGTAATTTGATCTCTTCTGGCTCTAGACTCGATTTGTGCACTTGGTTTTAGTAATCGGAGGCTGGAGCAGACTGCCACCTATCCAATATCAACAATCTCAAGTGAGATGTCCAATAGATAATTGGGTTGGGGATCTCCAAAGATAATGAACAAGTTTCTTTTGAGAGAAACCCGAAAGGCTGGAGAAAGGGTTTTGTGCAGCATCACTGGGTCCATGACGACTTTCTTCAATATCAACAATCATCATTGTGATTTTGATAGATTATGTATTGACCCGGTTTCTGCCTAAGTTGTTTGGAGGGCTTCTTTCTTTTCACCCTTTATCCATACATTTCTTTTTCATTCTTCAACCCCTTCAATGCTTACCAAGACGTCATTACTAACACCTTGTTGTGATTGTTCCAGTGTTAGCTCAATCTTAGTCGGCATTTTTCCCTCTTACTCATTCATCTCCAATCATACCTAAGGACTGCTATTTCTAACTATGGGATGTCCTTGGGTAGATCCCTCTGGTTTTGGTTGGATCGTAGGACTTATTCCTAACCTAACCACCTTATGACTTCAGAATCGTCATGAAATTAATAGGTTGTTGGGTATAGAGATCGAACCATAAAACCATTTTCTGACATTGTTATTTTCAAATACTCCCCCTACACATGTGCTCCGAGATTCGAAATTGTTTAGCACATGAAGGAAAGAGTTGCACTTAGAGTCTTAAAGATCACATTCTTCAATATCGTAATTTAATTACAATTTTCTCCCCTTTATTTTAAATAATAAAACACTTAGTATTGAAATACCAATTGAATAAAACTTACATGAAAAATTCTGTGGGAAAAATATACCACGATATTCATGAATCATTTTTTCAGATTGCTCCCCTTCAACAGTATATGTGGGATACTAAGATTTATTAAAGCTTGACATTGGATTGAAAAATTGATATGACACCACACAATGTTGAAGACGGAGTGAGATGTCTTAGTGAACAATGTATATTATTAATTGACATTATAATTTAGACATTTTAATTTCACAAAATGTGTTTGGATACATAAAATTGACATTTATGAGATGTATCCAACACATTAAAAGGCTTTGTTTTTTAAAAACTCCCCCTCAGAAATTGATTCACATAAAATGACATTCTACGTACTACAATTCTTTTAAAACTTATTCGAGGAAGGGAGTGTTGAACACACAATTTTAACAAATACCACTTTTTATGGAAAAATACCACAAATTATATTGTAGACAATTTTGACATTGAAAGTTCTTTTTTGAAAAACTGTGTTTAACGATTTTAAAAAACACATGATAGAAGACTTATCTTCTATTTTTAGATTAAGCGCACTGAAGCGTACACTTCCCTATTACATTTGGGACCGAGTTATGCATTGAAATGTACATAAGTCATCGAAAAAAAAATTAGAAATGACATGTTTTGAAAGCATTTGAAACTCTTGCTCGAACTTCATTTACACGCCCATGTCGATGTTAATCAACATTTCTAGGTACGTAAATGTTATCAATTCCAAGAGACATGTCGAGAAGATTCTTTTTGGTATTTTTGAAATTTTTCTGATTTTATATTTTGTTTTTCTAGGTTTTATATTTTTCTATTTTCTTTTTGTTGGTTTTATATTTTTGTATTTTCTTTTTTTAAAATTTTTTATAAAGAGAGAATAAAAATATTTACAAATTGATGTTTAATGGATCAAACAGATTCAATTGCCAGAACCTCCAATTCATCTGGAGTCAAACATCTCATACCGAGTCGTCTGACAAGATACTTAAACCTATCTTCAGAAAAAGCTTTAGTAAACAAGTCAGCTAACTGGTATTCAGTTCCGACAAAGAATAATTCAACAATACCCTTTTCGACCTGTTCCTTTATGAAGTAATATCTGACATCGATGTGCTTGGTGCGGGAATGTTAGACTGGATTGCACGAGATGGCTATGGCTGCCTTTGAGTCACAATACATAGGTATTTTATCAAAGTGGAAGCCATAATCTGTGAGCTGAGTTCTCAACCACAGAACTTGTGCGCAGTACGCAGATAAAGACACATACTCAGCTTCTGCTAAATACATTGAGGTGCAGTCCTGCTTTTTAGATGACCAGCTGACTAACTTATCACCACCTAGAAATTGTATGCCACCAGATGTACTCTTACGTGAATCGAGACAACCCGCGTGATCCGAATCTAAAAAAGCAGTTAGTTCGAAACCGGTGTCCTTCGGATACCAGAGACCCATGTTAATGGAGTCTTTAAGGTACCGAAAGATCCGCTTAACCGCGGTGAGATGTTTCTCAGTCGGTTTTCGCTTGATAGCGAGCACAATAACATGTTGCATGTACAATATCTGGTCTACTTGCTGTTAGTTACAACGAGTGCCCTGACCATAACCTGATATTTTTGTTTATTCGACGGAGTACCACTCAAGTCAGCATCAAGTGGTGTTGAGCCATTAGTGTAACCAATGCTTTCTCCCACATGAGGTTCATACCATGCTTATTAAGTATCGCTTGAGCATACTAGCTGGTGTATAAAGAATACACGAGGGGATTGGTGGATCCGAATTCCTAAAAAGAATTCAGCTCCCCCATCATAGACATATCAAACTTGTTGTGCATTAGTTTTTTAAATCGTTTTGAAAGTTTTGGGTTCGTAGAACCAAAAATAATGTCATCAACGTAAATTTGCACAAGCAATATGTCTTCCCCATGTTTAGTTATGAACAAAGTTGGATCAATAGAACCTTTTGAGATTCCTTTTGGACACCATGGAAATTTAAAGAGTTCTCATATTACCACACTCTGGTGCTTAGTATTGAGACCATAAATGCTTTCTTGAGACGGTAAACTTGGTCAGTATGATATGGGTCAACAAATCCATCTGGTTGGTTTACGTACACTTCTTCCTTTAGAGTTCTATAAAGAAATGTTTTTTTGACGTCCATCTGGTATGCGGTAAATGATTTGTGTGCAGTGTACGCAATGAACAACCGGACGGCCTCCAACCGAGCAACTGGTGCAAATGACTCTTGAAATCAATTCCTTCCTTTTGAGCATATCTCTTAGCTACAAGATGAGATTTGTTGCAAATAACAGTATTTTCCTCATCAAGTTTGTTTTTCCAAAGCCACTTTAAGTTAATGACATTTTTGCAAAGTGGTCTGTCGACTAATTCCCATACATCTAATCAATCAAACTGATGAAGTTCTTCCTGCATTGATTCAATCCATGCAGAATCAACCATGGCTTCTTTGATGTTCTTTGGTTCGGTTCAACTCACGATGAGTGCGAACATACACATCTCGCCATCTATTTCTAGCTGACGTCTTGTTCTAATTGATTGAGAAGATTCCAATTACTTGTTCTAATGATGTCTTTTGTCCAACGTTGTGCAGAAGGATGGTGTTGATAGAAAGTATGCATGTTTGACGAATCAACATGACGAGACGATGTCTCCCCTTGTTCTTGTACCGGTGTACTAAAGATGTTGATAAATTCATCTTCGTCAAATTGTGCATTTTCGGTATTGGTTTCTGCTTGAATAATCTCAGGTGCAGTGACAGATGGTACTTGAGTTGGAGTTTGATGTGTTGATTGAAGTGTAAGTTGTGTTATGTTGTTGAAGTTTATCAGGATTATCAGTAGCATGTACAGGGAAGACTTTAACACAATAGGAAGAAGTTCCAGTGAGTATTCACTGAATATTGGACATATATAGCAATTCCAGCTCATTGACGGTGTTACGCTTAGGCAGTTTGAGAAACATTCTTCATAACTTTAGGATCAGGACTTAAACGTTCTTGTGTCAAGTACCTTTTGTCGAACATTATGGACCATCTGGTAATTCATCAAGTTAACATGAATTGTTCAACTATTATTCTTGTTCTCTTGTAAATACCATAAGCCTTTGACGAGTAGAGTACCCAACAAGATACCATGCTTACCCTTTATTCTTCATTTTATCAAGATTTCACCATCTCTGACGATATAGCAAAGAGAACCAAAGATTGAAAGATCTTAACTAACGGTTTCGGGGCATTGATCGATATGGGTAAGGTGTTTTCTCATGTACATGAATTACAAGTGAACGGTTAGTAAAACATGTTGTTGCAATTGCTTCAGCCCAAAAAAACAAAGGAACTTTAGCGGCGCTTAGCATTGTTCGAGCAGCCTCAACAAGAGTACGATTCTGTCTTTCGACAATGCCGTTTGTTCAGTGTTTCGAGCAGTTGACGTTTCGATACTTATTCCCCGCTTTTGCAAAGAATGCATAAAGAGTTGATTAAGAAATGTCCGTATCTCCCCCTTTGTCAGATTCGACAATTTGACCTTGAGCATGAATCCTCTTTTGAACATGTGTGAGGAATCATAAGAACTCCAGGTTTTTCAATCTTTGGACCTCAAGAAGTGAGTCCAGGTATATCGAGAATAGTCATCAACAATTACAAGAACATACTTCTTTCCATTAATGCTTTCTACCCGATTTGGACCACATAAGTCCGTGTGTAGAAGTTGTAACCGTCTTTTGGAGCTCGGGATAGTCTTAGTGTGAAAAGACTTTCATTTTTTCTCTTCCCCAACTCGCAAGAAAGAACACAGATATCCTTTGATGAATTTTAATCTTGGAAGGCCATTCACAATATTATTCTTCGAAAGCAAGTTGATGGTGTCAAAGTTTAAATGAGATAGACGACGATGCCATAACCATGCTTGAGACGATGTTGCTTTAGCCATTAAGCAAATTGGATTAGGAGTTGTTGAGTCTTGCAGAGTAATGGAATACAAATATGTGCCACGAGAACCTGTGAGAAGATCATTTCCCTTCAAATCATGGATATAACATGTAGACTTCCGAAAGCAACTTCCAAATCCGCATCACAGAATTGACCAACGGAGAATAAATTGTGATTTAGCCCTTCGACGTAATAAACCCGTTTGATAGTAATTTCCTTGAACCAGATCTCCATAACCAAGAATTGGTACAATTTGATCATTTCCAAACTTCACCGTTCCTAGAAATTTCTCCACAGAATTAGTTAGAAGTTTGAGATTTCCGGTCATGTGCTTTGAGCACCTAGAGTCGACGATGAATAGAATTATCTCTACGAGCTGCAAAAGAATTAGAAGACAATGGAGTATTGGACACAGTAGAACACCTAGGAGTCTTATGTTCTAAAATATTAGCAGTTCTAGATGCATTTCCTAGAGGCATACTAACGTTTGGGTTGACATTTCCTATTTGAGACTTAGGTTTCTAATTGTATCTGGGTGGTGTATACTTAGGATACCACCAACTGCATGTCTTACTAACTTAGCATCATAAAGCTTCTTAGTTATGTGTCTAGATTTCTTGATAGTGGAGTCTGTTGCAACGGTTTTCTTACTGGATGTTGCAACAAATTGGTTCACATTATGCTTGGGTTCTCTAGGACTAATAGGCACAGCCATTGGTTGTCTAGTCCTATAACTCACGCCATTAATATAATGTAGAACACACAAATCATGATTGTCATTCAGCACACATTTTCCACAAGTAACCACAGACAAAGTTACATGCGAGGTCTTAGCATTCAAACTGTCAGTACACGCAGTTACAGACGTTTTATTATTTGAAAACTTAAAATTCCTACGGTGGTCTTCTACTTCTTGCTTCTTCCCTTGACTATTGTTAGACATGACTCTATCTTCCAGTTGATTGCTCTTAAGTGTGGTGCAGGCTAACACTAATAGGGGAATTACTCCTGTAGAAAGATACGCGTTTGTTAGTTTTCCTAATGTCTTGAGGTCAACCGGTGGTGTTCTAGTTTTGATAGGCTTGTGTGCACTTTATACATTCTTAGCGCAATCACGTTTGTGTTCTTGAAAATTTGCAACACATTCTGAGGCAAAATCTGTGTAGTGACTGGTTTTGAAAAATCATGGGACACATTTTGTGTGGTAACAGACTTTGACTTTGAGAAATCTGTCGTTGCAAGAGAATCTGAAAAAATAGTTGGTTTACCTAAAATTGATTGTCTTTGACTTTTAAAAGCATTCGGTTGTCGAATAACCGATGATTTTTCAAACTTAGTTTCTATAGATTTTCCTTTCATCTTTTCTATAGAGTTTTCTTCAACGCACGTATTGCAATTCCTTTGACTTGTAATTAGCTTTCAAGTCTTGAATTAACAAAATATTGTTCACGTTCTGTTCAGAAATAACGCTTACTGATATCTTTGAAAGATTTTGTCATTTTTTATCTTTCCTTTGCCCGGTTGTAAATCAAGTTCAAGATTAATCGCATGTTTCTGAAGTGCTTCAAAACTCTTTGACATTGTTCTACTTTTTGAAAGCTCTTTTTCAAGATGTTCACATTTTTCCAAAGTTTCCAAATAATCACATTGCAAATTAGTAACTTCATCCAGATCAGTGTACACACCAAGTATTGCATTCACATGTGATCATCATAGAAATATTCCCTGTGAAGTCGTCGAATTCATTCAAAAACTATGTTTTTTGAGTTTCCCAGTTAGATTTGAGAGTGTCAACTTCATGTTCAGGAGAATAAAGACATCTCAAATGCAGCAACCATTTCCTCGTTCAAAACACAAAGAAATTTTTCTAAGCCGCATTTATTCTTTTTAATTTGGGCAAAAATTTCTTCGATTGTGTTTTGAATGAAAGGATCTATGTTACCAAAATATGTTCTTTTAGCGATTGTTTGATTGCAACGTTCTACTCCATCAAAAATCGTGTCAACACTCTTTTTAATCTTGAAAAGTTCTTTAGAGCTTTTACACTTTTGATCCCAAGGAATGGATTCATCCATTCGTTTTGCTAACAAAGTTGTTTGTTTACCAAAAGACTCTTTGGAAAATTCATTATTAGAAGATGTATGACTCATCTTTGACGTTCTTGGAAAATAGTGTTGTTCAGGCGACTTTTCCTGTTGTAGAACGAACAAATCATAAAGATTATTCAATTGGTCATAATCAAATGGTCTGATTAAATCGCTTAACTTTGATCGACTTTCTTTGTCAAGACGAATCGTTTCGTCAGATTCAGGGGCTAATATTAATGCAAGATTATAATTATAGCAACCTGTATCATACAGACGAGGATTCGCTCTTTGAGCTTTCTTGAGGAACTCAGGTTTTACAAAACTCGTTTTATAATTACAATTAAGCATATTCATTGTTTGAACAGATTAACCGGTTTTATATACAATATCATCCAAAACCTTGACTTTGTTTTCTAAAGCAATGATTTTATCAAGTTCTTTGTCTTCACGAGTTTTGTAAAACTTAATCTGAGCCTCTTTTGCTTGTGACATTATGGAGATGGTTTTTGATGTGCACAAAGCTCCTTTTTTATATCCGAAATCGTTTGATTTAAATCATTTATTTTTTGAGTATATGCATTAGATGACTTTTCAAAATCGATTTTTGATGACCATTAAATCCCCTTAGCTTTTGAACAATCAATTTGCCACCTTTCGACGCATATTCACATCATTATACGTAGCAAGTTTCCGCTTGGAACTTCTTAAGGTCTTTAAACATCAACTGATTAGTCTTAGACAGTTCATTGTTTGCTTCTTTGAAATGGTTATTTGATGATTCTAAACTTTAATTTTTAGTTTTGAAATCCTCAATTTCACCTTTCAATTGATCAACTAAAGCCTTGTTTGATGATTCCAAAAATTTATTTTGGTTTTTGCTGTCATCAATTTCACATTTTACTTTCTGAATTAAAGAAGCAACAAATCATGTCTTGATACAAGATCATCAGTATCATCCTGGTCATCCTGAGTTCTATCATAACTTATATCCAATGAATCAATAGTGATATTGGTGTCACCTTGTTCCGTCAGATATATGTCATTACTAGATTCAGGTTGCTCAGGATGTTCATTTTCCATGGCAAACACATTATACTTGTCATTATTATTTTGTAGCTTATGCATTGGCCATCATCAAGATTGGTCCAGAATGTCAACTGGAGCTGGGTAACCTCTTGAATATGTGACATGTACATATAACGTGCTTCCAATTCCTGATCTCAACTCATCATCAGTATCATCTTTCCAATCAGCTTGTTCTGCATTCAGTTGAACCCTAACTTCCTCTTGTTTACACAATAACATCTTTTCCTTGTGATAAGCTGCATCCTTTACTCGTTTTGGTTTCTGACATTCCCTTGATACATGCCTATATTCCTTGCAGTTATAACACTGAATCCCAAACTTCTGCATAACCGAAGTACCTACATTTTCCCTAGCCCCAGCAACATTAACTGCCCTCTGATTATCATACCCAGTTCCTCTATTGATTCTTGGAGAATTATCTTGATTAGCTCTACTGGTGTTTGATGAAGTTCGAAGGTTATATGTTGGTAGTTATAGATTTTTCTTGACGGAGAAATTAAAGCCATGAGTTTTTCAATCTCTTTTTCCTTTGACATTTCATCATCTTCAGTAACCGTAGCAGGTTCTGGATCATAAGTAGGAGCAGACGAGGTAACAATTGATTTTCCTCTGTTTTTGGTAGATTGTTGTGATCTGGTGGAGGAATATTGAGTGTTTTGAGTAGGATGGTTTTGAGGATGGTAAACTGGTTATTGTTGAGCAACAAGTGCAAGTGGATTAGCAGTATGTGCTAGTCTTTTAGCTCTTATCTCATTGACTTCATTTCTGGTGTTGCTCAAGTCATAAAGTTGTGATATAGACAGTCTTCAGCTCTTTGATTCTCTTAACAAGTGTCACAAACCTTTGCCATTCTGGTTGTAGTTGAAGTAAGAACTAGACATTCACTTGATGATTTGTAACATGACACTGATTTCTGACAAGCTCATTCATCATCTTGTAGAACCGTGAGTAATACGATTCAAGTGATTCACCATCCCGTGATGTGAATTTTCCAAACTCCTAATATAAATTGGTTTCAAGATCTTGAACATTGATTGATTCACCTTGTTTCAACTTCAATGGCTTGTTACATTTCACATGCATTCGACAAGCATCAACAATGGAGTAGATATCGTGTATCTATCCCCTTGATATGAGCTGAACGGCATCAGCTTTAGCATTCAGTTTGATCGTGCATGTCATGTGAAACATTCTTATAGTTTCACCATATACCTCTCTGTATTGTTTCAGAACTACCCTTCAGCAACTGGTACGTCTTCTCAGCCCATTGTACGTGTATGGTGGATTTTGGAGACAATAGTTGATGAGTTCACTGTTAGGTTTGGTGTCAATGTATCTCTTAATTCTGGATTTCCACTGAACGTAACGATCTTTGCTACCCGCTTCCATGATAGCATTATGAAGAGCATTCGATGATTGAGTTTGCAAATTGATATTTGAATTTGAAATTTTGATGAAGTTATGAATGGATATCGGATCTTAAGTGTTATGAAGTGTTGATTGTATTGTGGTGAGAGAGAATGCAATTAACTCCACGGGATTTTACAACTCTATGATTAAAACCAAGAAGGAAAAAAGTTATACTGGTCAGGGATTTTTACAAAATCAATAGAAAAACCGTGAAATTAAAATTGGCATATTTCGCTTGAGGGATTGCATATTTCGCTTGGTTAAAAATTGCATGTTTCGCTTAAAAAATGAAAGTTGCATGTTTCGCTTAAACTTCTAAACATATTTCGCTTGGCAAGTAACTGTCATATTTTGCTTGTCCATAACATATTTCGCTTGGCAATTAACTTTCATATTTCGCTTGGCAATGAACATATTTCGCTTGACAGTTTAACATGTTTCGCTTCGACTGTTTAACATATTTCGCTTGTCTTTAAACCTGCATAATTTCGCTTACAGTCACTTTCGGGTGAAGGACCACTTTCACAAACAAACAAGTTGTCCTTGTGTTGTGAAGCAACAAATGTGGATCTTTGTCTCTTGTTTAGAACTGGTTGGGACCACAAATGGATAAGAAAAACCATAAATAAGCCACGAAATAAGCTCCCAAATAAGCTTGAAATAAGCTCGAAATAAGCAACCGAAATGAAGAAAACTAATAAACTAGTTTGAAGAACAAAGTAAAAGAGGGACGTGACTCTTGTGATTCTTGTAAATCGAACCAAAAACTCCACTTCGAGAAGAAAAAGAAGAAAAATAAGCTGAATGTAATAAGCTTAAAAACGATCTATTAACTTATTTAAGACATGGAATGACTACTAAATAAGCTTTAGAACTAGTATAGCAAAGAGGACATAAGCTAAACAAACCAATAAGCCCACAAGAAAATGAGACGTGAGCTTATTGACAAAATAAGCCACGTTTTAGCTTATTAAACCACAAGAATCGAACACTAAACACCCCTTGGCGAGTGATACCACATGTTATCCCTAAATATTATCCTTTCACAACAATAAGCAAACCCTAATAAGCCCTATATAAGCCGGAACTAAGAAAGGAAAAAAGAGAGAAGAAAAGGAACTTGGAATCTTAGATTAAGAGAGAGAATTGGTGGATTAAAAGTGTGAAAATGCAACAACACCCTCTCCCATGTGAGAGAGGGTTTCCTTTAATACCCCTAGCCATCTAGTTGCATGTGGGCTTTTCTACTTGGGTCCGGGCTAGCAAACTAGGCTTTACCCAAAACACGATAAATTAGATTACAATCCAAGGCCCGTTGAACCCGACTAGCCTATAACTTTACAAGACCCAATTGACTTTATAAGACGAGAACATTCTTGTGTGACTTAATAATAATAAGGCTAACAATCTTCGTCCCGAGTCTTGGCTTAGCAACCAACAACGTGATTCGTATAAATAATAAGCTAAACTTCACGCCAAATCACCCAAAGCCACCCAAATGTATTCCATTCGTTTCCGTCTCCATTATATGTTATACACCTACACCCCACAACCCTTTAAAAGACCTCTTGGATAGTAATGAATAATGCTTGCGCCCAGTGGTGGAGTTTGAATCCTTACCAACTATGGTAATTTATTTGTATACAGGTAATGAGTGTTGATTTTCCATTTCCCCATTATGTTGTAATTTATTATACACCTGAGAGAAAGAGAGAATCCTAAAAACTTATGTGAGGTGCTAGTATGTACTTTCCGTAATTTTAATTACGAGGTCTAGAAGGTTGTGTTGTAAAATACTTTTAAAGAGTAGGTTAAATGACCCTCATATTGCTATTGTCTAGGTAGAAAAGCCCATTTGCTTGAGGACAAGCAAATCCCAAGTGTATGGGTATTTGATGAGGTGTCATTTTATACACTCTTTTAGGGTCATTTAACCACCTAAATCATTCACATATGCCTAGATTATGTGCTTAATCATTTGTTTTCAAGTTTTTAGCACTTGGATGGCATTTGGAGGGAATATACGTGACTTGGGCTCATTTGGAGAAGAAACGGATGAGTTACAAACCTACACCAAATCCTTGAAGAATTATTGCTTACAGAACGTGGAGACGGCGTCACAGGCATAAAGTGACATCGTCGCGATCCATCTAGTGACGGCGTCAGAGATTTAGTAATGGCGTCAGGACGTAGCCGACTTAATAAGGATCTAGAATCATCCACGTAGCGACGGCGTCAGGATTACAACACGACGCCGTCGCAACGATATCTCTATATATACTAAACCGATTTTAGGGTTTCAAGTGTGTAACTTTGTATAACTTTTGGAGAATGAACCCTAGCTCTTGTAGCAGCTTCATATGTCATTTTTAGGGCCTTAAAACCCTATTGAAACTACTGACATCCATGTTTTTAATATAAGTAAGGTTTATTTATCATTAATCATTCAATATCTATGTGTTGTGTGATTGATTTTATCTCTTTGCTTTCTTTTATAACATGCAGCTAAACCCTCTTTGTATTTTGCTTATGATTGCATGAAGTCAGATTGTAAGATCCTTTTATTGTTACTTTTGATGAGATTTATGCGCATTAGGTTTCTAGAAAATCACTTTTGTCTGACAGCGTGTAGACAACGTCTAGAAACTCGAGTGCATAGAAAAGATACCATCAGGTAACAGTTTAGCAATACTACCTTGCCCCTTTATATAGTTGATCCTATATATAGATATTTTCACATCTTTTAATGTACTCTAGGGGCCTGTAATTGTCTGTCATACTACTTACATATGCGTTGGCCTTAAACGAAATATTAAATAGACGGTGGGTTCGTGTAATCCGTTCATGACCTAGGAAATACTTACACATATCATCACAAGTGTGACAAGGCAACAAGATTAGGAGAAGCAATCTGATAAGTAATGCATGATTAAGTAAATACATTTAGTTATCATAAAGTTATCACCAGTAGATTAGTATTATTTAATTAGTAGTTAAACAAACAACCTTCTCAAACCATAGATTTACTTGCTTTCCTAAAAATACAAAAATACAAAAATAATCTTCTTTCAACCCCTAGAATTCTATTAGACCGTGATCATGCCTTCCCAACCTATTCCCCTAGAGAACGATAACAACCCCCGAGTCTTGGTTATACTACTACTACAACGGTTAGGTACTCTGCCTAGGGAGTTGTAAAACTTCTTGTAGAAGTCCCTTACGACAACTGCATCATGCTACAAAACAACCAGTTCCATTTGCTTATAATAGGCGGTTCCATCCTGCAGATGGAACCGGCAGAACCGTGTTACATTGCAGTTTTAGGCCTATAGATACCAAGCCATTTCTCATGTTTTACTCACCCATTCTTATTCTAATCTCTCTAACATTCTGATCATTCTCTCCTGAAGACAAAGCAGCAGAAGATGGATAGTGTTTAAAAGATCAAGAAAAGTTAAAGTGTTTGGATACATCCTCTATGAGCTAAAGAAGATAAATCTGAAGAAACATGAAGTTAAAGGAGTTCAACATTCATGTTTAAGGGAGGATTGTTGGGAATTACGTTTTCCTAACTTAGTACTGACAATATAAATAGTTAGTACTAATAGTTATAGTTAGTACTGACAGTACAAAATGTTAAGTACTGTTCAGTTAGTTAGTACTGATAGTAGAAATAAGTTAGTACCGTTTAAGAGATATGTATGAGATATTTTAGGAAAAGATATGTATTATCTTTTACGCGTTTTGTAAGCCTGTTAGGGTTTATCCTTGGTCTATAAAAGGATCCCTCTTGGCATAGTTAGAGATACAAGCTCAATATATCTCATACAAAATCATATCTCATAGTTAGTAATCTGTAATTACTCAAAAGCAGATTAATAGAAATTATTATTTAGTTTTTCATTGTTCTTCTTAGTACTTGTGTTAAGATTCCGCATTAACACATAGTATTCATAGTCAGTGTTTCTATATAGTCAAACTGCATTTATACATCTTGGCTATCATCCTTAATAGGCTGCAGAGATCTATTCAGTTTGGGACTCACAGTCTTCTACACGTATATCCTTAGCATAAGCATGGCCCAAGTTTTATTAGCCACCTAATCAGTTTTGTGGGGTTTTACATGCTTATTCGCTCTACATCAGGAAGCAATAGAAAAAAAAGACATGTTTGGTTTTTATCAGATTTCAAGCACACCCTAATGGACATAAGAATTGCACAAAGAAGATAAATAACAAGGAAGGATTAGCTCATAAAAACTTAAGGGCGAATGCGTGAAAAACTTGACTCGATGAATGTTGATGAATTTATGAAACTCTTCACCCCTCACGAACACAAAACCAAACACCCAAACAAAAGATTATTTGCAACTGGTTGTACCCCTTATGATCACGAACCCAATCGTTATTTACTGCCTTGGTGTGGTCGACTCGCAAGAAAACAAAACCAAAGAAATCTAGCTAGGGTTTCTTTTACTTTAGGGTTTATTATGAGTGAAACGGTATGAAGTATGTATTGTATGGGAGCCGAAACAATGGGTAGAAGGAAAAGAAACAATGGTGTAAGGTGTAGGATTATAGTTTTGATGGTGTTGTGTTTCTCTGTGTTTGCAAGGAATAGTAGTTAGGGTCTTCTTATACTCGAATATCATGGCATGTATAGTTTGAGGGTCACGTTTATATGTTAATCCATATAAGGCAAGGAATTTTTAGGTTTAAACATGGTCAATGTACTGGTTTATAAAGGAGAATAGTGTTTGTTGCGTAGAAGCAGAATCAAGGGAAGGCAGCCAAGAAATCACGTGGGTGTTTAGGTTTTATAAAAAGGGGCTTTGGGCTTTATACATTAGGCAATAGAACTATATTAGGATAGGATTTTGTACATTTTATTCTTAGTTGCATATTACTAGTTTGAGGGCTTGGAAACAAAAGTATACTCAACTCTTTGCTAGATTGTAGGGAAGTTCATTTGTTTCTTGCATTAGATTTATTGCTTAAGGACTTTTATTGTTTGCATCATTTGAAAACCAAGAAGAAATAGAAGTCTTGCTCTAGTTCACTTATTAGAATTTAAACTAAGTGGTGAAAAAGAAAAGAATATAATGTATTTGTTTGTGGTTAACTAAATTATAGAGGGATCGATAACTAGATCTCTAGTGAAACGTATTACTAATCCCTTTATTAAAATTCTTGGTTAAATTTACTTATTAGATTTTAACTAGGTGATTTAAAATAAAAGTAAACACGTAAAAATGTTATAAATAGAAAGAAAATAGAGTGATTGAAATAATAATATGACCTGAAAACATGGGGTGTTATAGTTTTTCCCCGTTAAATGAGCTTTGTCCTCAAGGCTTAAAACGCGGCACTTGACGGCGGTGCGATCTTGGTAAA
>BQNB010149033.1:3925-16222 GCA_026074375.1 Tanacetum coccineum | reverse complement strand
AAGCCTTCCCAACCTATTCCCCTAGAGAATGATAACAACCCCCGAGTCTTGCCTATACTACTACTACAACGGTTAGGTACTCTGCCTAGGGAGTTGTAAAACTTCGTGTAGAAGTCTTACGACGATCGCATCAAGTTTTTAGCGCCACTGCCAGGGAATAGTTAGGTTTTGATCATAGTTTAGCTTAGTTCTACTTGCTTGAATACTTTCAAGTAAGATTTAATTTCCGCATATTAGCTTTCTTGTAGTCTATCTGTTCTTTGTGTTTTCTGTTTCATAACTCATTCTCGTCAACCACCATGGGAGACGAGAATCCTATCCGCACTCTAGGAGACTACTCCAAACCTAGCCAGGAGGGCTACAGGAATACCATCGAGCTTCTCGTAAGGAACAACGTGGTACCTCTTCGATCCGACACCATCCGGTTGGTGCAAAACGGATGCTCAATCCACGGACTTCGGTCTGAGGATCCAAACCAACACCTCAAGGATTTCCTTAAACTTGTGGAATTACTTAAACTTGATGGTGAAGATAGGGAAAGAACGCGCCTGTGTTTATTTCAATTTTCTCTTCGCGATTAAGCTAGCAATTGGCTTGAACGTCTTCCTGTAGGATCCATCACCACATGGGAGGATCTTACTACTCGATTCCTTGTTCAATTCTTTCCATCGGGAAGGACCGCAAAACTCCGCAATGATATCCTGATGTTCCAACAACATCATGGAGAATCTCTATTTGAAGCATGGACTTATTTCAATGACTTACTACAGAAAGTCCCTCATCATGGCATCGACCTTTGGCTCCAAGTCTAAATTTTTTATGACCATGTCAATCCCGTCACAAGACGAACCATTAACCAATCGGCCGATGGTAAACTTTGTGACCATAATGCCAAAGAATCCTGGGCATTATTAAAGGACCTCGCCCTGTTTGACAACGAGAGTTGGAACGACCCAAGGGATTTCGCTAAGCCGGTCAAGTAAATCGCATTGCATTAAGATATCCCGAGTACATCCGACCGCCATCTAATCGAGCTCGAAAATCAAGTCCAACGCTTGATGGAAGCTCATCTTGCTCCAACACAACCTACCCAAGTAAACAAAATTAGTACCTCATGTGAGATCTGCAGTGGTCCCTACGACACTCAGTATTGCATGGAAGACTCCGAAAAAGCCTTTGTTAAATACACATCCTCGCGTACCGATGAAGTGGGAGGTAAGTGGTATACCTTTAAGCCCGAGCAAAACAATCTTGGTGACACCTACAATCCATCATGGAGAAGTCACCCGAACCTTAGGTGGAAACAACCTCAAAACTCTCAAAACAATTTTTCAAACCCACCTAACCGGTTCCAATCTAACGGTTCAAACCCAAATCGTTCTTTTAATAACAATCCTTGAAGCTTTAACAATCAATCAATCCTTGAAGGATTGGTGTCCAACTTTATGGCATCTCAAGACGCTAGACTATCCAAGTTTGAAGCCGATTTTAAACAACAGTAAAGCGAGATGACCAACAAAATCAACACAGTGTTGAAGGCCATCACCAATCGAATAGCGGGAGCGCTACCTAGCGATACGGTCAAGAACCCTAAACTGAGTACTACCCTAGTTTTGTTTACTCGTTCTTACCCAACAATCGATCCCTAATGCTCATCTCACCCTTCCAACTCAATCAATGTTATCAAGGCACATTTAAAGGAGGCAACCATGTCCTAAACAAGCCTGTGGCAACCCAAGATTGAAACCAAACCATAACAACCAGAAGAGCCTGAACCAACTCTTAAAGATGAATTCTAGGATTTGCATCTTAACCTACCGGTTCTTGAATTCCTAGCTCACGCTCCAATCTATAACGCCATATTAGATAAATACGTAGAAAGCTTAGAACTAGGCAAAAACGGATCAGCATTTGTCCAAGGAGAAATACCTGCGAAAATGGAAGACCCCAGACTATTCACTCTACATTGTAGATTAGGGGACACAAAACCTTTCGACACCTTAGCTGATCTAGGATCATGTGTGAACATAATCCCACTTTACCTCTTTAAAAAGCTTAACATCAGATTATTAGAAGAGACTGACCATATCTTTGGGTTAGCTAACAGAACCAAATCCTACCCTGTTGGGATTGTTAAAAACGTAGAAGTCCACATAGGGAAACTAAAACTATTAAATGATTTCTACGTGATTGATATGAAGAAGGATCCCGAGACCCCTTTGCTAGTAGGGAGAGGATTCTTAGCTACCGCCAACGTGGTTATAGATTGTAGGATGGCAAAAATAGTAGTAGGGGAAGGAATCACTATGTCGGTATTCGAAGTAAAAGGGGTAGACTTAGGTGAGGAGGAAGCACCTTATTGGACCACACTTGGAAAAAGGGAGTCATACAAACCACGACCTCTCTCGGATGGAACAGGCGCACGAACCCCTTATTATGCTAGGAAGGACTTCTTAGACTGCCATTTACTCAGAGAATGGGAAATTGCTAGAGATGCCGAGCTCAATCCTTTTAAGGATACGTTAGTGTTTAGGAGGATGGTAGATTTCTTAGGGGCCATACCTATTAACCTTAAAAGTAATATGTGGGAATTAGAGGACCTAATTAAAAAACCAATTAACTAGGATAAACCACCCAAAAACGGAGATGGAGCATGGCACGCCAAGATTAGACTAATC
Source organism: Tanacetum coccineum (assembly GCA_026074375.1). NCBI lineage: Eukaryota > Viridiplantae > Streptophyta > Magnoliopsida > Asterales > Asteraceae > Tanacetum > Tanacetum coccineum. Next base: position 13,544 of record BQNB010149033.1, on the reverse strand, counting down.
GACCCCGACAGAGAGGAGTTTACCAAAACCCTACAGTCAATCCCCACCACTAGGAAGCTCTCCGAAAGAGAAAGTCCAAGGGAAATCATCGACTTGGACAACTTCTACGACATGTAAAGACGTGTGACTTCGAGTCTAGCTACAAGACTCATAAAATAAAGAAAAGCGCTTCTTGGGAGGCAACCCAATATTTACTTTTCCCGCAATTATGAGTGTCATGTGTTTTACTTTTTTTCATTTTATTCCATCATGTTCGAACTCTATCTTGTAATCATGCTTTGTATTGTTTTTAACCTTGTCTTAACTTCAATCAAAGGTATTTTGCAAACAATAAGTGTAGGGGAATTTATCCAGATTTTAGAACCAAGATCAAACATGTTAAATAAATTGTTTAGATTAATTCGTGTCAGTTTCGAGTCATATGAGTAAATTGTCAAATCTCAGGTTTTATGCAGCTATTTGTACAGAAACTAACTTATGGAATCAAGTGCATGAAATTTTTCATCAAAAACAAAAATTTCGTTTTCACAGAACGTGGAGACAGCGTCACGATTTACACGCGACACCGTCACCACGACACCTGTGACGGGGTCACGAAAACCCTGACGGCGTCAAACGCCCAGGTCCAGAAAACTTATAGTTTTTAATTATTTTTGAAAATAAAACTTGCATAACATTTAAAATATGTACTCTTCTCTTATAAACATGCAAAACCCAATGAGTTTGATAATTCTCTCATCCTATCTTTACTTCTTTATCGAGTCAAACCCTAATTTCATAATTGTATATTATTATATCGCACATTTTATGCTTGGTATAGTTCTCTTTGTCTTTGATTACAGGTTATATTTGATGAGAAGAAGCTTGGAAGTTCTTAGGAAGTTTCATTGGACGATTCTTGGATGACGATTTAACAAGTTTTCGCATGTTTCTTCTTCATTATTGAGAAAACCAGGGGAGTACTAGTTTCTTTTCCTTGTTTTCTTTTCCCTTTATCGTTTTTACGGGTACCTTTATAGAATATTAGGGACAATGTTCAACTTAAGTGTAGGGGGAAATAAGCCTTAGAAACTATTCTTTCATTTGCCATTTGCTTTGTCCTTGAAATGATGGGTAATATATCGAAACATAGCATAAGAGGTAATTTTTACCCAAATTTAAATTTTTTTATGACACATACCGATGAAAACCGAGTATTAATAGCTTCTCATGGATAGGAATTTATATGACTAGCACAATAACCTTCAGAATTCCACCCCAAAAATATGAGGTTCGCCTTTAGATCTTTAGGAATTCGGGTATCTATTATTGATGCCCAAGATAGTTTATACATTTAGCTTTCTTGAGTTAAGGAGTGAGCAGTCACATGTGTCTATTCCGTCGTTACGGATGTGTACATGTGGTCTTCGTTGCCTTTTCTGGAGTATTGAGATCGATATTAAATTATATGAGTGTACCGGTAGTATGTTAAATTCTAGAACTTGTTTTTGTGATGCATCCCGAGATCGCATAGTAAGTATTAGGATTTGCTTGATAAGAGGCACTAGGACTAACCCATGTTTTAAACCTGTAATTATTATGATGTTCACACCGATCATATAACTATCCCAAACCCTTGCCATGCACTCACCTTTAGTGCAGGATACCCTTAGTACAACCCTCCGAGCCTATCCTTTTTCACAATTCTCGTAATTTTTTGGTTAAGCCAGACTATTAATGAAGAACATTGTTCACCCTTAAACCAATCGTTACACCTAAATCGCCTTAGCCTACCTTGTATGTACTCGCTTTTAGTACATTATTGTTTTAACCCAAGATAATTATTGAGTACACGGTTGCTAAGTCTTTATCCTTATAAATACTGTTTTGGGACGATTGGGATTCATGGTAGTATTTATTTCGTGGAAGAATGGGGAAGAAAAGTTAAGTCAATACCCCCATACATTTGTTACATGATCTCCATGTTATTTTGATCCACCTCAAATCGGGTCATTAGTTAGATTGTAAATATCGAGCATGTAAAAGCTCAAGTGTAAGGGTACGTGTTATAAACTCTATGTTGTGATGTATTTAATCATTCAAAAAAATAGAAAAGAAAAAGAAAGAGATTGATGTAGAGTTGTGTAGAGTCTATATATCTTCGTCCGAGTCTTGGCTTAGCAACCAAACCAAAGTGTATTCGTGTAAATAATTAGCTAACCACTTCACTCCAAATTCACCCAAAGCCACCCAATGTACCCATCCGTCTTGTTTTCATTATATGTTATCTCACTTACATCCCTATTGCGGTCGTCGTAAGGACTTCAACATAGAATTTTACAACTCCCTATGCGATATACCTAATCGTTACAGTATAGTATATCCCAAGGTTTCGAGGGTTGTTATCATTCTCTAGGGAATACAACTAGTGAAGGCCCGAATCGAATGTTCACTATGTCTAAAGGATTAAGGAATGATTCTTTTGTGTTTTTATATATAATACAAAGCAAGTAAATTCTGTTTTAGAAGGTTGTGGTTTTAAGTTAATAAACTAATAAACTAAATAACAATTATACAATGAAGCGTATTCACCAGGTATACCCTACTCTTCTAGCTATCTAATTCTACTAATTTCTTTGTCACACTTGAGATTAATGTTAAGTATGTTCCTAATTCATAAACAGATTACACGCACCCGCCGTCTAGTAATATTCCGTTTAAGGCCAACCACATATAAGGGAGATGAAGACTATCACAAGGCCCCTAAGAGTATATTACATGATAATTAAAATATCTTAAGTATGGGATCAACCATATAATAATCATACAAAAATATAGAAAAGAAAAAGAAATAGATTGATGTAGAGTTGTGTAGAGTCTATATATCTTCGTCCGAGTCTTGGCTTAGCAACCAAACCAAAGTGTATTCGTGTAAATAATTAGCTAACACTTCCACTCCAAATTCACCCAAAGCCACCCAAATGTATCCCATCCGTTTTTGTTTCCATTATATGTTATCTTACACTTACACCCCTAATGCGGTCGTCGTAGGACTTCAACAAGAAGTTTTACAACTCCCTAGGCAGTATACCTAATCGTTACAGTATAGTATAGTCAAGGTTCGAGGGTTGTTATCATTCTCTAGGGGAATAGCACTGTGAAGGCCGAATCGAATGTTCACTAAGGTCTAAAGGTTGAAGGAAGATTCTTTTTGTGTTTTTATATATAATCAAAGCAAGTAAATTCTGGTTTTAGAGAGGTTTTGGTTTTAAGTTAATTAAACTAATAAACTAAATAACAATTATACAATGAAGCGTATTCACCAGGGATACACTACTCCTTGCTAGCTATCTAATTCTACCTATTTCTTTGTCACACTTGAGATGTAATGTGTAAGTATTTCCTAATTCATGAACAGATTACACGAACCCGCCGTCTATGTAATATTCCGTTAAGGCAACACACATATAAGGTAGTATGAAGACTATTACAAGGCCCCTAAGAGTATATTACATGCAATTAAAATATCTTAAGAGGGATCAACCATATAAGGGGTAAGGTAGTATGAAGACTGTTACCCATGGTATCCTTTCTACACACTCACGTTTCCCTAGACATATCAACAGCGATACAGACAAAAACTAGTTTTCTAAGGCCTAACACGCACACGCATCAACAAGAAGTAATAGGAAATAAGGATTATAAACTATAATCAATTATACTTATTGAATCTGTCACAAACAACAAGATATAATCAATCAATGACAAGGTTCATGCATACCCAAATAAATACTAGATGAATTAGCCAAGCATACTCAAACAATAGAAATCATAATCAACAAAAGGAATTAAAGACATGATTTAAGATAGATATGATAATCAAACATTACAAGATGTTTATGGCATGAATTAAGTCTTTTAAGTTGCTGTAAAAACACCTACCCAAACCCTTAAGTCGGCCCTAGGGTTTGAGGCTTGATAAAAATGAAGTTATGAGGTTGTATATATAGGCAAAACCTAAACCGGCCTTCTGAATGAGTAGGCAGTTGAATCATTGAAATCCGAGTTCGTATGAAGGAGTTATGATCAAAACAATATCTGGTACTTCGCGCGCACGTCGAATGATCATCTTTATCTAGAATCTTATAGGGTTTCTTTAGGTCAGCTACGTTATGACGCCGTCGCCAAATCTCTGATGTCGTCACTAGAAAGATCACGACGGCGTCGGTTTATACCTGCGACGCCGTCTCCACGTTCTGTAAGCAATATTCTTTGTGAATTTGGTGTAGGTCCGTAATCTTGTCTGTTTCTTCTCCAAATGAGCCCAAGTCACGTGTATTTCCTCCAAATGCCTTCCAAATGCTAAATACCTGAAAAAGAATGATTAAGTACCTATTTTAGGCATAAATGCACGATTTAGGGGGTTAAACGACCCTAAAAAAGTATATAAAATAACACCTCATCAAATACCCCTACACTTGGGATTTGCTTGTCCTCAAGCAAATAGGCTTTTCTGTCAAACCCCCAAACGGGGCCTGGATGGAAAACACGTGTTCGGGGTCGTGACGTCATAATACACATCACACAATATACAAATAATGACCTCTAAGGGTACGTTTAAAAATCCAACATCGTTGCATTGATTAAAATAGTTAAAGTTTTACATAGGCCCAACGATAATATGCGGAAGCAAATAAAAGGTTTTAAAGTTTGACAACGATGTTAACATAGATAATAATAATTCTAAAAAATCGGTCCAATGCAAGGCAACACCAACAAGCAAGCAAAGACATCCATAGCTAAGAACTTGAGGAAAACGTGCTAAAACTGTCAACATAAAGTTGAGTGAATTCATAGGTTTGAATTTAATATTAAAAGTGGACCACAAGTTCACAGTACGCACGCGACAGTTATAACAGATACAACTTCACATAAAAAGCATCTACGTTTGCACTAAACTCATGACATCGAAGCTCAATTTAAAAGGAAGCATTTTATATGCCAAATAGTATTCCGCGCCCTAAAGGTATCTAACCAGGATCACCTATTGACATTCCGACATGGTATATATCTGTTTGTTCGGACCTCCGAAACTAGCAAGCGCTACTTACCCGGATAGGGATAATTAGTCCTAATAGATCTATATACAACATTCGCGCTTACTTAACTAGTACGGTCGGTTAAGCAATTGACGGTTCATGATAATTCGGGCATTAGTGGTTTATTTGCTACTTAGGCAACATGTAATCAGGAAAAGGAAACGTAAAGTAATTGTGTCCATAGTTTAAAACAAGAAATGTTTCTCACCCCAAAATAGTAAAGTAAAAGTAGTAAAACATGAGGCTATGAACTCACCTTAGCAAGATGAGCAAATGATAATTCACTCAAGAAAAAGATGATATAGAAATCTTGCCGTGATCTAGAATAATAACGCGTCTTAGAAACACGGAAAGTATGCCAAGAAATGCACAATATGTTCATCACCAAAATACATCCATGTGTGTTTGCTTTAGTTTGATTATCAAATCATGACGAAATAAAATCATATAGTTTTCCGTTAAGTTTCGGCGTTTAACCAAAAATTACTATTTTTAGAAAGTTTCTATTTTAGGAAAGCTTTTAGTTTCAGGACGTTAATACCGTCCCCTATATTTATTAAGTTTTCATATTTTCAAAACGCACTAACTAGCCTTAATCGCTTAACTTCTATGTCCGTTTTGCTAAGTTTTACCAAACTTACTATTTTTAGTAACTTTAACGCTTTTCCTAAAATACGTTAACGACATCTTTAAATGATACTAATCAATAGGTATGTGTTACTATATGTTTCGCTAGTGTTTAGAAAGTCCAAAAATGTCCAAAAGTGTCTAAAAATTCATTTTACTATTCACATCAGCACACTATTCATCCGATTTTGTCGAAAAATATTTCAAGTTTCATTTGGCTATAACGTGGTCGTTTTAAATCCAATTTTAATGTCCGATATATGAAAAACTATCTATTTGAAACGAGCTCTCCAAAAACTACTTTTACGCCTAATGAAAACATTTTTAGGTCGACAAAAACCTCAAAACAAATTTGGGACAGCAAGCACTTTTTGCCAAAAACGCAACCAAAATCCACCCAAACTTCACAATAGTACCTAATCTAGCTTAATCTCCTTTCACAACTAATTCACAACAAAACCACACCTAAATCTAACCTAATCCCTTCATTTCTATTGTTGCAACACTCATTCAACTCTCATCTCACCAAGAACATAATATTTAACTAGTGAAAGCAAGTAGTATCATTATTTATGAAATCTTGTCTTTAAAATCTTTTAAAATTATAACACAACATATGGATGTATGGATCTTGAACATATAAGAAGAACATAAGAAAAACCACAAAGAAAGATTCAAGATACTTACAAGAATGAAGAACAAGAAGCAATAACACAAGATCTATACCCAAAATCACTAGATCTTAAAAAAACCCAAATAATAACCAAACCCTAATTTGTAGATCTTGAAGAAAACCCTTAAATCAAAGAACCAATACTTGCAAACCCCTTATGTAACCTTAGAAATGAACTTGGAATGAATGAATCTTGATAAAAATCAAAAGTATGGATTGTGTATGTGTTTGTGTGTGTTTCGTGAGCTAAGAGGGGACAAGAGAGAAAAGAAAACAATTTTGCCAAATGAAATGAACTAAAAGAGATGTGTGTGTTTATAAGTGGGTATTTATAGGATAAGGGTTAGGGTTTTAGTGTTACAATTGGCTCAAACACACCAAAAGTGTGTGTGTTAGGATGTTCGGCCGAATAGGGTCAAGGAGGGGGGGAAGAACAAAATATTTGTCTTTGGCTCCAAGTTTAGCTTAAATGGCTTACTACTTTAGCTCTAAGTTTAGCTTGAATGGCTCACTAGTGGAATTGTGCTCCAAAGGTCAACATTTGAAGTGTAAGAGCCATTGGCTTGTAGTGGAGGACAAAACAAACATGTCACTTTCTTGCATGTGATGGTGTTTTATTTTTGAAATTCAAACTAGAGATAAAAGATGATCTTTGATTTATTTAAGTGTGTGTGTATGCGTGTGTTTTGAGTAGAGGAGGGAGGGATGAACAAAATTTTTTGGCTTATGAACATGAGATGGATGATAACTAAAGTTTACACGAAAAGATTTTGGGTTTTTGGGGTTCCGTTATGTCAAAAACGTGAAAAACGCAATTTAAACGTTAAAGCATAACAATAAATACCGGGAGTGATCGTAAACTACGAAACACTTAGAAAAAATAAAATAACTCATGTAATATCTAAACTAATCAAAATCCGAAGTCGGAACGCGTCTGATGACGTTTTTCAGATTTACGCGACTTAACTTCCCGGTAAACTGCCGGATTCAAACGTAACGTATAAAAGTCAAAGAAAATGATCGGAAAGTTTGAAAATATTGACCTAAAATTTTCGAGGTGTGACATTCTTCCCCCGTTAAATAAGCTTTGTCCTCAAAGCTTAAGACGTGGTCGGAGGGCTAACAAAAAGATTAGGGTACTTTATCTTCATTTGGTCTTCGCGCTCCCAAATAAACTCGGGCCCTCGTCTCGAATTCCAACGGACCTTCACGAGTGGAATGCGGCTCTGCTTTAGTCGTTTAACTTATCGGTTCATAATTTCAATTGGTTCTTTAATGAAATTAAGCTTGTCATCAATCTGGATCTCATCCAACAGAATAGCTAGTGGTTCGTCTACGAAACACTTCTTCAGATTGGAAACATGAAAAGTACTATGAACTCGGCTTAATTACTCTAGGAGTTCAAGTCGATAAGCAAGCGTTCCTACCCTAAAAAAAAATAATAATAAATAGAATATACAAAATAATAAAAAAAAGACAAAATAAAAAGAATACGAGGAAAAAAACACGCAAGTTTAAACGTTTTTTTTTCCTACAACGCCCCCCCCGCCCCCCTCACCACCCCCCCCCCCTTCCCCCCCCCCCAGTCTACCAACACACCCTCCCCCCCCACAAACTACCGGGGAGTGTCCTAATACTACATAAACACTTAGAAAAGTTAAAATAACTCATATAATATCTAAACTAATCAAAATAAGAAGTCGGAACGCGCCCGATGATGTTTTTCAGATTTATGCGGGTTAACTTCCCGGTAAACTGCCGGATTCAAACGTAACGTATAGAAGTCAAAATAATTGTCGAAAAGTTTGAAAATATTGACCTAAAACTTTCGAAGTGTAACATTCTTCCCTTGTTAAAGAAGATTTGTCCTCAAAGTTAAGACGTGGACGGAGGCTAACGAAAAAATGTTCTCCTACATAGGGTACTTTTTCTTCATTTGGTCTTCACGCTCCCAAGTAAACTCGGTCCCTCGTCTCAAATTCCAATGGACCTTCACGATTGGAATGCGGCTCTGCTTTATCCGTTTAACTTCTTGATCCATAATTTTAACTGTTTCTTTAATGAAATTAAGCTTGTCATCGATTTGGATCTCATCTAACGGAATAGCTAGTGGTTCGTCTATGAAACAATTCTTCAAATTAGAAACATGAAAAGTGCTATGAACTCAGCTCAATTTCTCTGGGAGTTCAAGTCAATAAGCAAGCATTCCCATTTTAGCAAGAATCTTGAAAGGTCCAATATATCGTGGTTCTGCTTTTCCCCCCTATTTACCACCCGAAGGATCCACCCCTTTCTATTTGGCGCTCACTTTCAACAGACACTTGTCTCCAACCTCAAACTCTAATGGCTTACGTCTCCTATCGGCGTAGCTCTTTTGTCTATCACGTGCCGCTTGAATACGTTTCTTGATTTGAATGATCTTTTTCGTGGTTTCCTAAATAATCTCTGGGCCAGTAAGCTGAGCGTCTCCAACCTCAGCCCAATAAACCGGCAGATCCGCATTTTTGGCCGTACAAAGCTTCAAACGGTGCAGCTTTGATACTTTGTGTGATAACTGTTGTTGTAGGAAAACTCCACCAAAGGTAGGTGTCGATCCTAACCTTTCCCAAAATCAATCACACAAGCACGCAGCATGTCCTCCAAAGTTTGGATGGTTCTCTCACTCTGACCATCTGTCTGTAGATGATAAGCCGTACTCATATCTAATTGAGTACCTAGAGCTTTATTTAGCGATTTCTAGAATTGAGATGTAAATTTACTGTCTCGATCAGAAATAATCAAAACTGGCACGCCATGTCTTGAGACTACTTCCTTCAAGTATTGTCTCGTAAACTTTTCCATTGAGTAGGTTTCCTTTATTGGTAAGAAATGAGCAGATTTGGTGAGTCGGTCAACAATTACCCAAATTGCATCCTAACAGGTTGACGTCTTTGGCAACTTAGTTTCAAAATCCATAGTAATGTTCTCCTACTTCCATACTAGGATCACAGGTTGAACCAACAAACCGGATGGTTTTTGGCATTCGGCCTTGACTTTGGCACAGGTCAAACACTTACTGACGTAGGTGGCAATCTCAGCTTTCATATTTGGCCACCAATATAGTTTCTTCAAGTCTTGGTACATCTTGTCCGATCCAGGATGAATCGAATACTTTGACTTATGTGACTCGTGCATAATCAAAGTTCTCAAGTCGCCAAAATAGGGTATCCAACTTTTATTCCTCAAACATAACATTCCATCA
>BQNB010149032.1:0-16222 GCA_026074375.1 Tanacetum coccineum | reverse complement strand
TAGCTTAACATTTATGATTTAAAGCAAACGCATACAACACTAAAAATAAATAGTAGATTTATCGACGTCGTCAATGACTTGAAAACACAGGGTGTTATACTACGCTTTGAGCTGGAAACCTTGTCAAGGAGATTCTTTGAATCTACCTGATCACAGGTACAATATTTATACTGTAAAACGGTCCTATGGAACCGGAGGTTAATCTAACCAAATCTGGACGAATGACAAAGCCATATTCGTCCACACGCTTTATTGCTAACTGTTTTATTTCAGGATACATAAAGATGGAGATGGTGATGCCTCATTCCAGCTGGAGTCGGATTCATTACCACATGCTCATGCTCAAACTACAAAGACATTCTATAAGCATCAAGATTCAAGAATCAAGAAAGCTCTAGTATTAAAGACAAAGACTTCTGCAAACTCTGATAGTAACGATAACTCCTTAAAAATCAAGCTTCGGGGGAGAGTTTTAGAAAGCTTTCAAGATGATGCAAAGTATGAGCATGTTGGTCAAGACGCAAGATCGCAAGGTGGCAAAGACGTTAAAGACAAACAAGGATAAAGATTTAAAGATCTTGGAACAAAAGACAAAGTCGAAAGACAATGAGAAAGGCTCAAGATCAAATATCTCAAAGCATGAAGGAACAAGCCTACAACGAACAAGAAAAAGTACCAAAACAAAGACTCAAGAACTAAACGAAAAGCAATCTCAAAAAGTCCAAGGAAGTAAGATCAATACCTCGCTTCGGGGGAATTGTCCAGCCTTAAATATAAGCCAAACTAGGAAAACTCGGATCTTTATTTATTAGTGTCGTTGAATTGGCTAGAAAGGGAGGTCGGGCTCTGATTTTAATCTAATATTTGTATAACTTGGGTTAAAGCCCAAAACCCGAGCCGACCCAACAACCTTACACCTAGGCGTCACCCTAGGGTAGTAAGAAACTATAAATACCCCTCTCCATCCCATGGAGTGGGTGTTGGTCTCATTTTTGTATTTTGTGCAAGGTAATCAACCATCTTATTTTTTCTCTCTACTTTCTCTCTCTAAAATTCTTTCATTCTTCTATCTCTTTTCTTATGGTTTTCATTCAATAAGTTAGCCGTTTCCGTGTAGTAATTTGAATTTTTAAAAGTTTCGTTAAGCTTTTCCGTTTAACCGGGAAGTTATTTCGTTATTGTCTGAGAATCGTCACCGGGACACCAAACGTTGTAGTATTTTGGCAATAGCCGCGTTTTTATGTTTTAAAGCAATATTTAAAATTTCGTAATTTTCCGTGTCTTGGTGATTTGAGGGCCTTGATTATGCATGAGTCGCATAAGTCGAAGTATTCCATCCACCCTGGATCGGATAAGATGTATCAGGACTTGAAGAAGTTATATTGGTGGCCTAACATGAAAGCAGAAATTGCCACTTATGTCAGCAAGTGTTTAACATGTGCAAAGGTTAAGATAGAATATCAAAAACCATCTGGTTTGTTGGTTCAACCAGAGATCCCACAATGGAAATGGGAGAACATAACAATGGACTTTGTGACTAAACTGCCGAGGACAGCGGCTGGGCAAGACACGATTTGGGTAATCGTTGATCGTCTCACTAAATCTGCTCATTTCTTGCCTATGAGAGAAGATGACACGTTAGAAAAATTGACGAGACAATACTTGAAGGAAGTAGTCTCAAAGCATGGAGTACCGGTTTCGATCATCTCTGATCGCGATGGAAAATTTACTTCACATTTTTGGAAGTCTCTACATAAAGCATTAGGTACTCGATTGGATATGAGTACAGCCTACCATCCAGAGACTGATGGTCAGAGTGAGAGAACCATTCAAACGTTAGAGGATATGTTACGTGCCTGTGTACTCGACTTTGGAAAAGGTTAGGATAAACACTTACCGTTGGTAGAATTTTTGTATAACAACAGTTACCATACCAGCATTAAGGCTGCTCCGTTTGAGGCGTTGTATGGGCGCAAGTGTCGATCACCCATCTGCTGGGCTGAAGTTGGGGACAGTCAGCTCACTGGCCCAGAGATCATCCACGAGACAACCGAGAGAATAGTTCAAATCAAGAGCCATATCCAAGCCGCCCGTGATCGTCAAAAGAGCTATGCCGATGTAAGACGAAAACCTCTTGAGTTTCAAGTAGGAGATAAGGTCATGTTGAAAGTATCTCCTTGGAAAGGAGTAATACGTTTCGGAAAACGGGGAAAGCTGAACCCTCGTTATATTGGACCTTTTAAGATCATTACCAAAGTAGGAACCGTTGCCTATCGTCTAAAACTTCCAGAGAAGTTGAGTAGAGTTCATAGTACGTTTCACGTCTCGAAATTGAAGAAATGCATGGCTGATGAACCGCTTGCTATACCGTTGGATGAAATCCAAGTGGACGACAAACTGAACTTCATCGAAGAACCCGTCGAGATTATGGGCCGTGAGGTCAAGCGTCTGAATCAGAGTCGTATTCCGATTGTTAAAGTGTGTTGGAACTCCAGGAGAGGTCCTGAGTTCACCTAGGAACGTGAAGATCAAATGCAAAAGAAATACCCGCACATTTTCATCAACTCTGCACCCGCTGCAGAGGTTGCGTCCTAAGCTTTGAGGACAAAGCTTCTTAAACGGGGAAAGAATGTGACAACCCGAGAATTTTTGTTTAATAAAATAGCTATTTCCGTTTAGAAATTTGAATTTTTAAAAGTTTCGTTTAGCTTTACCGTTTAACCGGGAAGTTGTTCCGTTATTATCTGAGAATCATCACCGGGAGCGAACCGGGGCACCAAACGTTGTAGTATTTTGGCAATAGCCGCGTTTTTATGTTTTTAAGCAATATTTAAAATTTCATAATTTTTCGTGATGCCGTTACTCGTTTCGTTATTTACGTGTTCCGTGGAATTTAACTATACTTTGTTATGCATGCAAGACCTTTGGAAATTAATTCATATCTAGCACTAGTTCCCTAGAAAGTTGGAGGTCACTTTTGGTCCCCCCTTGGTCTCATTTCCAACCGATTATGCATGTGTATACATGCATAGGATTCAAATTTTGAACTTATCCTCTAGACATGCAAGCAAGAATTAAGCTTAGGACTTGTACTAGAATGCATTTGATAGGTGGATCATATTGGTCCCCTTTTCCTTGTCCCCTAACCATCGGCACACACTAATGTGTGTGTGTGTGTGTGTAAACCTTGTATACATATTCACTTGTTCTCATTTCATTCCTTTCATTAACCAAAAACATTTTCTCTTGTGCTTTCTCTCTCTAAAACACACATACATCTCTTTTCTTTTCTTTCTTTGGCCGAACCATTTAACACACCCAAATCCATTCGTTTTTAATCTTTGATCAACCATTTGAAGATATATTGTTCGAGTTGATTGTTATTTCATCCGGGTATTTTATAAAACAACGTTTGGGTTGTTTTTTATTTCTAATCATCTTTCGTCGTGTTTCTTTGTAAGTCATCTCTACTTTTTCATAAATAAGTTGTACTTTTGCATTCGTATGATCATTCCGAACAAGGTGTACAAAGCGGATCGTTGTGAAAATCATTATCTATTTTTCTATAAAATTACAAGTCTCTAAGTTTAATCTTTTTGTTTATAAATGGAAGAACATAAAAAGTAGTTGTACTTTTGTGCATAAAAGTTCGTTGTGACTATTTTGAATGTCGAAAAGGTTTAGGTTTAAGAACGGATTTGTTGCGATATTTGATGTGTTGTAAAAAATAGACCGGATATTCTTTCGAGTCAATAAAAGATGTACTTTTGAAAAACGGATATTTTCACGAGTCGAGGTTGATAAAAATGGAAAGTCGATATTTTTAGAAAGGTCATGCCGAAATTTCGTAAACTTTATAAAAGCGTCAAAAATATACTTTTATTATCAAACTTATGATAAAATGTAGAAAAACGTAAGTGTCAAGTTTAGGTCAACATTTTTAGTTATTGAGTCAACGTTGATGTGTCGGGACACTAAAAGACGAAATACACTAAAAGACGAAATACACTAAAAGACGAAATACACTAAAAGACGAAATACACTAAAAGACAAAGATACTAAGACGATATACACAAAGATGAAAATACCACTAAAAGACGAAATCTTTTTGAAGATGTTTCAAAATGTCGAGACTTGTCCAACAACTTATAACTTTCGGAAAGTAGTTTTTAAAAGGGATACGCCGTGTCTACTCGTGCTCAGTTTGATCAGTTCTGCGTTTAATCGTTTATTCATTGCACAACTTCTTAAACGACGACTTTATGTTAGGTTGTCGCTAGACAGTGAGATTCATTTTCCACTTGATTGATTCCTTTTGATCCACTACCCGTATAAGGTGAGTTCATAGCCCCACTCTTTTACTTGTTTTGAATAAATGTTTTATAACTTGGGGTGAGAAACATTGCTTGTTTTTAAAACTGGACACAAGTACTATACGTGAGATTTCCCTGTTTACATGTTGCCTAAGTAGCGTTTAGACCACTATTTGCCCGAACTATCATGAACTGTTAATTTCTTGACCGGAGGACCGGTTGAGGGAGCGCGAGTGAATAAATAGATCTATTGGGACTAATTATCCCTATCCGGGTGAGTAGCGCTCACTAGTTCGAGTTGTCCAAGGACTAACGGATATATGTCATGTCGAATCTAGTTAGGTGGTCTTTGGTCGGACACCTGGAAGGGCAAGCAATCATTTGGCATGTTATATGCTACGTTCAGAATTAGCTTCGGTGTCATGAGCTTAGTGCAACGTAAATACCTCTTTATGTGAAGTTGTATCTGTTATAACTGTCGCATACGTTTTGAAATCTTGTGGTCCACTATAACAACGTTTGAACTAAACCTATGAATTCACCAACTTTATGTTGACGTTTTAAGCATGTTTTTCTTAGGTGCTTAGCATGGATGTCGTTGCTTGACTTATGTGAAGTCTATTTGCCTGTACCGGTTTACCAGAGATTTATCTATGTCTTTAAATACCGTTGTTGAACTCATTTAAGCTTCCGCGTATTGTCTTTTAAATCCTTTTAATTTGATCGATGTAAAACTTATTATTATTTTAAATTTACGCAACGGTGTTTATTTTCAAAACGTACCCTTAGAGGTTGTTCTTTATGCTTTGTACTTGAGATATCCAGGAGCATCACGCCTTCCGACACGGTATCCGTCTAGGCCAGTTGGTGTGAGGCAGAAACCTTATGCCGATAAGAGGAGGAAGCCTCTAGAGTTCAGTGTAGGTGACTATGTCTTGCTCAAAGTATCACCTTGGAAAGGTGTGGTACGTTTTGGGAAGAAAGAGAAACTATCACCTAGATTTGTTGGCCATTTGAGTATTGTTAAGAAGGTAGGCCGTTGTAGCCTATAGACTTAGAACTACCTGAGGGAATAAAGTGCTGTTCCATGACACGTTCCACATGTCTAACCTTAAGAAGTGTTTGGCTGATCCAACACTACAGTTACCCTTGGATGAGATCCAAGTTGATGCAAATTTAGAATTTGTAGAAGAACTATGGTTGAAATCATGAGAGAGAGTTATCGAAGAAGCTTAAGCGGAGTAGATTACCATCGCAAGTTCGGTGGAATTCGAAAACATGAACCTGAATTTCACGTGGGAGCGTGAAGATCTGATAACTTAAATACGCGAATGGTTTAGTCTAGTAGTAGTTGAATTTTCGGGGTCTAAATTAAATTTAAATGAGGGTAGAAAGCAGACCCTTAGCCCTTTTTTGTGTATGAATATTCTAATTAGTTCTTGACTATTTGACGTATGTTTAGTTATATATAGAATATGTACCGAGTAACAATGGTGAATTTATGAAATAGAGGTGTTTTTATGGTTTATACGAATAATAAAATCCTTGATTAAGGGTATTATTGTTATTTATGTTCCGGTGGTTTGACTTGTAATTGTGATAAATGCCCCGAAAAACAAGTCCCGAACGTTCTGTTAAAGTTCTGCATGATTTTGGGAATATAACGTGGAAATAAGTCATGTAAATACTCTAAGTAATTGGAAAAGTATTTTTAAGATGAATAAAAATGCTAAGTAACTTCGGGAAACATTTTACGATCACTGTTTTTGAGATTTAAGTGAACCCGACATGAAAAGAAGGCACCTCGAGCTCTCTTGGATACCCTTAGCCGCAGGTTCAAGCCTTGTGGGAGACAAAAAGGATTCTTTTTAGGAACTATGATCCTTGGTGGGTACAAGGATTGTCTTATATGCATTTGTTTGATACCAAAACACACATAGTGCATTTGTTTTCAAAAATCAATTTTTTTCTCTCTTGCTTGTGGTTTCGGCAGAGCACTCAAACCCACACAAACCATACATTTTTGATTTACTTTGGTTAAGAACTTGAAGTCATGGAAGCCTTGGGTTGATTCTAGTGTTCGGGTTAATATTTAAAACAACTTTGAGTTGTTTGTTTCTGTCTATCTGTTCACAAGTGACGATTTTTGCAAGTCATACGAATCTCAAATAGTTTTTGTACTTTGAATACCAATGATGCATAGATGAATAGTTGAACAAAACTTAAAAACAAAATAAATAAAAAGGGGTATAGTGTTATGATTACAAACCAAGAAAGAGGCAAAAGGATTGTCCTTATATTACGATGTAGTTGTAAGTTGAAAAATAAATGTTGCTAATTTAGCCTTATTTTGAATATAGCTTTTTACAATAATTTTTTCTAAGAATTTTTATCTTATTTGGGCTGTGTTATGGTTCAAAGACCACAGCAAGTATATGTATTTTTGGTTATTACCCTCGTATGTCCATTTTTGCGTGTGGCTAAGTATAGAAAGCTTCTGGTGAAATAACTGAATGTTATTACGTGCAATAATTAGCTTATTAATAAGGTATTTTAGACTTATTTTGGACATATCGCTGCGCGGCCAAAATAACGTCAATAAGCCTTTGCCATATTGCTGTGCATCAGTAGTGGGGGGTTATCCCCCCCCCTGATTATTTTTGTAGCTTTTGATTTATACTTAGTAGTATACTAATGGGCTTTAGTAATTGGGCCTAAAATGTATTTTATATACATAATTAGCTTAATGGATCCTTATTGGACCTTAAGGCCCAATAAGCGTTAATTAATCATTTTATGAGTTTTGACAAACTTTTAGAAAGTGAAATATACTTATGAAATGTTATTGAAAGTCGTTTTGGGAAAAGTGATTTGATAAACGTTGCGAAGTGTGATTTTGAGGTTTTGTTGGAAAATGGTGAAATTGTGAAAAATGGTTGAAAATAAGGTTTAAGGCCTTGGGAAACGTTGTGTAAACGTACGGTCATAGTTCAAATTTCATAAAAATGTCTAACATTAAACCAAGAAAGTTACTATACTTTCCCAAAAAGTTCGCCTAAGGTTACTAACCGTTTCATTTTGATCACTTAGGTTACTAAACTTATGTAAACAATGACATTTGTGATTACTCAACTTGCAAAAATATCCGTAAACATTCATTGAACTTAAAAAACATGACATTATGTTACGTTAACTACCTAAAAATAACAACCAGGTTGCCTCGTATTAACAATTGAAAATATGGGGTGTATGATTTATCAAAAGATTATAACCTAAGTGAACAAAATGAAAGTTGAGTAACTTAGGCGAACTTTTTGGGAAAGTATAGTAACTTGTTTGTCTATTAACCCAAATTTTACTCAAACCTTACTTTTTGATAAAATAAAAAAATATTATTATTTTAATAAGTCGACTAAAAGACAAAAAATATATTTTTTGAAACTTCTCTAAAATGTTTAACGTGGATAAACGTTTCATTTCGTATAAAATAAATGATTAATTTGTGGTAACTAAGTGTACCGAATGGACTTACCGAAGTATATTTATAATATAATTCATAAGAAAAACCTTATAGTCTACTTATTTATTTTACTTAAAAAGAAAGGTATAAAGTAATATTATAATGAAGTACGTTTGGAGTGTTTTTTTTGTGAAAGATAAATCCTTCAACCATCACACACGAAATGAACGTAAGATAACCGTACAACATCTCTGACCTCTATGCATCAAAATTGGAAAACCGTTTTGAAATAAATGTCTAAATGAAACATTAAATGGACTAGGTCGTGTTCGGAACTCCGTTGCATATGCTTGTGTGATATTGAATTGCTGGCTACCACCATTACTCGAGGTGATTCTCGTAGTCACCACTTTTTAAAATCTTTTCTGTGGGGGGAAAATAATACTCAACTATGTTTTGAACTGTTTTTCTGAACTGTGCGAAACTGTTTTTGTTTTTGGGATACTTTATGTGCTTATTACTGCTATGTGGTTAGATTGTGCTGTGGATGCACGAGAAGCACGTCAATGTATGTGATTAAGTAAGGATACGCTGTATGTTATGTGGTGGTCCTGCCCAAGTAAATGCTCTAGGTGGTAGGCCGCGACATTCGGAGTGCGACCTAAGAGCATGGTATAATGATTGGTTTGAAGACTAGGCCGTGGCTGCTAGGTCATGAGTACCTTATTAGCAAGGATGCTAAGTCATGAGGTTTGCTTGCATATATTCACTGTCCATCATTGCACAATTGTCCATTGTTGAAAAATATTGTGCTAATTTTTGTTTTGAAATCAAACCTACGAGCTCACCAACATTATTGTTGACGTTTTCGAGTATCATTTTCAGGTGAAGAGAATGATCGTTAAGGTTGAGATGTGTGATAGCAGACTTTAAGTGTATCCTGTATGATCATGTTTGAGAGGTCTTGCTTTTTGAAGTGTGTTATGGATTTGTTTTCTTGAGGATTGATTTAAGATGTGTATGGACCCCTGCGTGAGCATTTGTGATTTGTAATCGACACTATTTGCGTTCTTCGATGGGATTATCCTCAGTTTATTGAGGTTAATGGTCAACATGACACTTTCCTTTCATGCATTTTAGATTTTTCTCCATTTTGTATCCTTGTGTAATGATTGATCAATCTTGTCGCGTTGCCCATGTTTCCACTTTGTCGGGGTGTGACGACCATACTGAGATGTAATAAGAGGTTAATCGAATTATGTGGTTCAGGATATATGACTAGCTATATAAAAAAGTTTTAAAATCTCATAAGTAACAGTTATGAATGATCTTATATTAGTCACACATTAGTTAGTCCTTATAAAGGTTTCAGCTTGCCTAATTGCTTACATGTTAGAAAACGTGATTTTATTATGCGCTGAATTAGCTAATTACTTCTATTGGTGCTAGAGTAGGCAGTGATTCGTCCATGCTTCACCCTCTAGTGATCTTTGGTGCTATCATATGGTTCCCTTTTTGCTCTTATATAAGGGTTATTTGGTAAGAGCTTACTCATTGCAAAGACCTTTAGATCTATAGCTTGAGCTAATTTGTCTGTTTTTCTCTCAAACAAGCTAATGAGCACCATTAATGTATTTAAGGAGAATTCCCAAGATCTTATTCATGCACGAAGCCCAACTTTAATATACAGTATGAGTCTTAGGGACTACCGAAGAAACACCGACTAGAATGTAAAGCCTTATAATCACAATTAATACAATACAACTAATAGAAATCAATTAATCTCTTGACAAAGGATAATGTTCAATCCATATCTATTCACACATGACTCAGTCTAAAACTCCCCGCAGTTTGAACTGGGAGGCTTCTCGACGGAAAAACTAGAACATAAGTTGAAAACGCTTCTTCTTTTATCATCTTCTTTGTTATTTGTTGAGACAGGAGAATAATTGTATTTGCAGCCATAGTTGTTTTGCTGCTTGCGACATTCTCCTTTGCGTGGCTTGCTTTGCCTTTAGTAGGTGTGCAATTTTTTGACCAATTATTTTTGAAAAATACAAAGATCACCGTGGTGTTCTATCATCTTCTTTGTTGTTTGTTTGAACAAAAGCATAATTGTATTTTAAGGCATAATGGTTTATTTCTTGCGGCTTCCTCCTTTGCGTGACGTTTATTTTTACGCCATGGCTTGCTTTGCCTTTAGGTAGGAGCGACAAATTAACAACCAACTATTTTCAAAAACTACAAGGATCTCTGATGTTAAAACAAAGATTAAAAGACAAAGTTTGATGATTGATGACTATATCTATTAGTCAATATATTTACCTTAGTATTTATTTTATTCGTATTGGCCCATTGTCTGTGTATAGGCCTAGCCCAAGTGGCATTCTAGAATAATCTGTGTTACTATTTATTTGGTGTTTTGGAATTAATGAAAGAAAGAAATCAATTTATCCCCTCAATATGGTATCACAGACAAGTTCTTTTCTCCTAAAATTTCTCCTCTAACTACGACTCTCTCCCTCCTCCAAATATGCCGTACCTACCCTCTAACCTCAATAAAAAAATCAACTACCATGGCCGTTGAAGACTACAAAGGTATCCCAAATAAGCCCTCCAACCTTTCTCAAATTTGTAATCATTTTAACAAGAGATAGTGTAAGTTCGGTGATCGGTGCAAGTTTATACACGATCATAGGAATAGGTCGGGGTTAAACCCTAAAACCAATGGTACTTTTGCACAAGGGTGTGCGTCTGTTTCCCAATCATACCATCGGACAACACCATCGTTAGGCCGAGGTTATTACTCTCCAAGGTTGGCCCAGGTTCACTCGCAGCCCGCCAGCTATAATCGTCAGGCCCAATATGGCTTACTCCACACGCCAGCCCAGGTACAACTGTCCAGTTTCCACTCGCGGCCTAACAGAGACCACAACAAGTGTATTATTATACTTTACCATCACCACAACAACATCCCGGACAAGGTTTACTCGGTCCCGCTCCCGCACACTATGGATCTCAAGCTACTTCTCTTCCTAGTGCATTTAGCACTATGATACTGCAGGACCCGACTTGGCACATGGATACAGGTGCCTCCTCTCATTTAAATTTTAATGCAAGTAATTTAAGTACCATTTTTGATAAACGTCTATTTCCATATGTTCACGTTGGTGATGGCAAGTCTATTCCCGTCACCAACACAGGCCATAGCATTATTCCTTCTCATCATCGCCCACTTCATCTTCATAATGTTCTTGTAACCCACAATATAATTAAAAATCTCATTTCTGTTCGTCAGTTCACTAGGGACAATAATTGTACTATTTGTCACACCCCCAAACGGGGCCTAGACGGAACACGTGTCCGGAGGCGTGACTTGATTGCGCATCTCAAGTACAAAGCATCTCTATCCAGTTACCAAGCCGTCAACCTCTCATATTGCTTTCCTCTCAACTAGTGCATTCACGTGGCATCAACGCCTCAGTCACCTGGGTGATTAAGTGCTACACTCTCTTGTCTCTCGTCAGTTTATTCATGTAATAAAGAAAAATCGTCACATATTTGTCATGCGTGCAAGCTTGGCAAACATGTAAAGCTTCTATTTCATTCTTCAAATTCTATTGTTGAACAATGCTTTGATATTATTCATTCTGATTTATGGACATCCCTCATTGTTAGTTCTAGTGGTTTTAAATATTATGTCTTATTTCTCGATCATTTTTCTCATTATCTATGGATATATCTCCTTCGTCCTAAATCTGACATGTTTGATAAATTTTTGCATTTTCGCACTTATGTCAAAAATCAATTTAAATGTGATCATGGTGGTGAGTTCGATAATAACCGACTCCACAACCTTTTTGTCAAAAATGACATTCAATTTCGCTTCTCTTGCCCAAAAACCTCTCAACAAAATGGCAAGGTGGATAACGAATGGAACACACAATCAATAATACATTCGTAACTCTATTATTCAATCATATCTTCCCCCACCTTTTAGTTCGAAGCTCTTCATATAGCAACCTATCTTCTAAACCTTTTACCATCTACCGTAATTCAAAACGAAGTACCTTTCGCACGCCTATTTAACAAACAACCGGATTACTCTAGTTTACAAATATTTGGGTGTCTATGCTACCCATGTCACACCCCCAAACGGCCTGGACCGGAATAACGAGACCGGGGCATGACATCAAACATACATATTCTCGATAACCAAAGCATAGAAAACGACCTCTAAGGGTACGTTTTAGAAAAATCATTACTCGTTGCATAAGTTAAAGATAATAAAGTTACAAACCAATTCAATGTTAACAACATAGCGGAAGCATTAATTAAAGATAGCGGAAGCAGTATTTAGGTTTTGAATAAAAGACAACGAGCAATAATATAATAGTCTTTAAATTTGGTTGATGTCACATAGCACAAAGACTTCAAGAGATACGTCATGACAAATCCGCAAGCACTCTGGGAAAAACAATGCTTAAAAACAACAACAAAATAATTGAGTGAATTTCATAGGTTTTAAAATTCAAGTGAAAGTATAGTGGACCACAAGATTGAAATGCATGCGACAGTTATAACAGATACAAATTCACAAAAAGGAAGGTATTTACGTTGCGCTAAACTCATGACCCCGAAGCTAATGTGTAGGTTAGCATGCGTATTGCCCTAATAAGATTGCCAAGGTAGTTGTGTACCAAGACACCCCAAACATTCGACATGAAATACATCCATTAGCCTGTAACATTAACTACCCTACCCGTATGAATAACCCAAACCATGATGGGGATTATTAATCCCAATATATATATATACTCACAATCCGCTGTAACTATAACCAGCCATCGTTTAAAGGTAATAAATGGTACCATGAAATACGGCGAATAGGTCTAGAGCTACTTAGGCAACACGAAGCAAGGGAAAATATCAGTACAAGACTTGTGTCCGGTTTTTCAAAACACGCACTGTTTAATCACCCTAAATTTAAAACATTTAATTAAAAAACAAGAAAAATGATGGCATGAACTCACCTTATTCAAATGGTGAAAATTAAATCAACGAAGAGTATAAAGCTAGACGAACGAACTCTAACTACGACCCAAATTAAAAAAACTCGCTTCAGAAACCTAGAAATAACGAAACGTTGGATAAGACGCTTATAAGAGAAATAGACATCCATAAGTGTTTGTGCTTTAGTTTATTTAGTAAAAACGTGTCATTTCGAAAGTATAGGGTTTATAGTTACGTTACGTTATGTTTTACGAAAAGTTTTCATTTTCGGAAAGTTCTATTTAGAAAAGTTTTTTTTTTTTTTTAATTTTTTAAATATTATTTAGAAAGTTATAAGTTTCCGGATGTTAATACCGTCCCCTAATATCCGATGATTCCATTTACCCTAAACATACTAGTGACACTTTAACATCTACCTTTACGTCTATCCCGCTTATATACGCTAACTTACTATTTTTAGTAACGTTCGGCGATTCTGACTTATCGTCTCTAGGCAACCTCTAATCCTTCGCAATAATATTCAAACGCTACGTTATTATTTTCTTAGGTTTTTGGAACCTAAACGGACCTAACCCGTTTGAAAAACGTTTTCATATATAAAATTATATGTCCGAAAATAACTTGACGAAAACCAAGGTTTAACTCACTCATAAAGCATTTTTAACACGACTTTCGCGACTTTTGAATGGCGAACGTACTTATGGGGCCATGTTTGATGTTTTACACTAAGACGAAACGGACTCGAAAGGCTCCAAAATGATCATTTAAGTTTCTGATCTGATCGTATTAGAATCGTTTTGCCGAAAAATGTTTCAAGTTTCATTTAAGCGTAACTCGGTCGTTTTAAGTCCGATTTTAGTGTTCGAGATATGAAAATCTATCTATTCGAAACAAGCTATCCAAAAACTACCTTCTCGACTAATGAAAATATTTTTAAGTGACCGAAAACCTTAAAACAAAATCGGATCAGCAACCTTATATTTCGCAAACGCCTCCATAAGTCCATCCAAACTTCACAATAGTATCTAATCTATCCAAATCTCCATTTACAACTAAACCAACACAAAACCACTCTTAAATCTATTCTAATCCCATCATCATCTTTGTTGCAACACACAAGTTCACTCATCCTTTCCATAATCAAAGTATTAATATCAAGAACACATGAGAACTTCATTAGTTTATAAACCCACTAGTTTCTTTTTAAAATAACACAAACACAATAGATATATATAAATAATAATATAAATATATAAATATATATACAAAAAAATATAATATATATAATATATATAAGATAGACTTGATAAGAACATAAGACTATAAAATAAGAAAGATAGTTCATGATTTACTCACAAATGAGAAGAATCAAGAAGAAAACTACCAGATCTAGTGAAGAAAACCTTAGATCTTGAAAACCCCAATTAATATTAGAAACCCTAATTTTAGATCTTGACTAAACCTTTGTAAATCAATGATTAAACCCTTGTATACACCCTTAGATATGATAGAAAACAGATGAATTAGATAATCTTGCAAGAAATCAAAGTTAATAACTTTTTGTTGTGGTTATTTCTACCGTCGCCCAAAAGGAAAGAAAAACGAGAGGAGAAACAAATTTGTGAGGCTTTGTTGATATGTTTAACCCTATATGATAAACTGTGTTATATTATAAGGAAGGCTTCCCTTGGAGCCAAAGCAAGTTGCTTGGAGCCAAAGGGTGAGCCATAGGGGTGGTTTAGACGAGCCAAGTCAAGAGGAGGAGGGTTTCATGGTTTGATCACTAGACAACTTAATTAAATCAAGATTCCACATGTTTGAGGTAGTGGAGTTGTGGTCCAAGATTTGAGCTAAAAGACAATCTCATGTCACATGCATGCAAGCATGCTTACAAACATCACCATCTTTGCATGTATGCTTGAAATTCAAAATAAAGTAGAAAGATTCCACTAGAATTAATTTGAGTGTGTATGTATGCGATTGATTTGAATAGGGGAGTGGGTGACCAACAATTTTTTAGGCTTCTAAACCCGAGATATACGATAACTAGAGTTTACGTGAAAAGATTACGGGTTTTTAGGGTTCCGTTTGATCAAAAACGCGAAAAACGTAATTTGTACGCGAAAAAGTAAAAATCATAACCGAAAGTGTACGTAAACTATGTAACACTTTGAAATGAAAAAATAATGCATATAACACATAGACTAATCCAAGTCCGAAGCCGGAACGCGTCCGATGACGTTTTTCTTTTTTTTTCTTTAGTTTTACGCTTCCTAGTCTTAAGTCAAATTTAAACGTAGCGTATAAAAGTCAAAATAATGATCCGGGTAAAAGTTATAAAATCATGACCTAAAAATTTTCAGGGGTGTCACAACCCCTCACCTTCACACCCCTCAAGGTATTGCTTAATTACAGATACCTATTAACCTATTAAAACGAGCCCTAAATTGACCAAACGGACATAAATGCAAATATATGTAGTTTTGCTGTTGTAGACTGTGCAGATCACGGTATATCCAAAAAAAAAACTAAAGGGACAAAAAACGAAGCCAAAACCGACAAAACTGAGCACGAGAATGGAAAGAGCGTGAAAAGTCAAAATCAAAGTCAAAAAGTCAAAGTCGAAGCCAAAGACGTGTGCATCTTAAATGGGCCAACCCGTACCCCATTTAATGGGCCGGGTCAGCCCATTAAGCCTTTATCTAAAAAGACTTACAAGTTAAAAAAGCCCTAAATCTTAACCGGCCCAATCCTAAACCCATTAGCCCAACAAACATTTAACGCCATTAGTCTCAGGGTTTACACAGTTAGTCCTTAAGGACTAACATTGCTAGTCCTTAGGGACTAACACATTTAGCCCCCACATCATTTAAACCTTTGCACCCTTAGTCCTTTTACCCCCTAACTCCGTTAAAAATTAAACGAACAGTACCCTAAAAACAAATCCCGCCAAAACCTACTATTCATCATCTCTGTCACCTCGACCCCTGCACCCCAAAACAAACCCATTACTTTCCCCCTCCAACCCTACTTCACAACACAACAAATCCATGTTGGCAATCCTAAGCCAACTGATTGGACAGGACAAATTCAAGGGCTGTGATTAAATCAAAGAAGCACAAAGATGGATTGAAGGGCTATGATTGAAGCTTAGAGAGCACTCACAAAAAAAACACAACTCAAAAGACCTAGAACTTTCTCAAGACGGCTATAAAGAGTGTGTGTTTTTACACAGAGAAGGGGAGTCTTATCTAGTCTTAAGTAGTAATTTAGAATAGCTTTTAATTGTGTTTTCAGCTTATCTTAGTTTAAAATCAGCTTATTGTAACTTTCTTTAAGTCTTGTAAACATTTTTATGTTTAATGAAATTTTAAGTTTTTATGTTAAGTTCTGTTTTTCTTATGCTAATGAATTAAAAGCTTTGAAAATGTTCTAA
>BQNB010149031.1:0-16222 GCA_026074375.1 Tanacetum coccineum | reverse complement strand
CGCATAACTTGTAGTATTCACAATCACAGTTTTTTCTTATAGTTAGTTTGGATTTATCTAGGTTAACTAAGCTTTAACAAGCTAAGAAGATTTGTTCATTGGGATCAACATAAACTCTAGCATAGAAGGCTTGGACACATAAATTTCAAAACTATGAATAAACTGGTTAAGGGAAATCTTGTAAGAGGTTTACCTTCAAAACTTTTTGAAAATAATCAAACCTGTGTTGCTTGTCAAAAGGGAAAGCAACATAGAGCTTCTTGTAAGTCCAAAACAGTAAGTTCAATCAGCCAACCTTTACATATGTTGCACATGGATTTGTTTGGTCCAACATTTGTAAAAAGCTTAATGAAAAAGATGTATTGCCTAGTTGTCACAGATGATTACAGTAGGTTTAGTTGGGTTTTCTTTCTAGCTACTAAGGATGAGACTAGTGGCATTCTTAAGTCCTTTATAATTGGAGTAGAAAATCTAATAGATCAAAGGGTTAAGGTAATTAGGTGTGACAATGGAACTGAGTTCAAGAATAAGGAGATGAATCAGTTTTGTGAGAGAAAAGGTATTAAGAGAGAATTTAGTGTAGCTAGAACTCCTCAAAAAAATGGAGTAGATGAGAGGAAAAATAGAACACTAATTAAGGCTGCTAGGACAATGCTAGCTAATTTTAAGCTACCTACTACTTTTTGGGCTGAAGCAGTTAATATTGCTTGCTATGTGCAAAATAGGGTATTAGTAACTTAGCCTCATAACAAGACCCCTTGATGAACTTTTTCTTGGTAGAAAACTAGCTTTAGGCTTTATGAGACCATTTGGGTGTCTTGTTACAACTCTGAATACCATAGATCACTTAGGCAAGTTTGATGGTAAGGCTAATGAAGGATTCTTTGTTGGATACTCAATCAATAGTAAAGCATTTAGAGTATTCAACAGTAAAACTATGATAGTTGAAGAGAACCTGCATGTCCAGTTTAGTGAGAATACACCTAATATTGCAGGAAGTGGACCAAATTGGCTTTTTGATATTGATGCACTAACAAAGTCAATGATTATAAGCTAGTTATTGTAGGAAATCAGTCTAATGGTAATGCAGGTACAAAAGCATGTGATGATGCAGGTAAAACTAGAATGGAGATAGTACCTGGCAAAGATTACATTCTACTACCATTGTGGACTGCTGATCTACCATTCTCTTAAAATTCGAAGAGTTCTCCTGATGCTGGATTCAAACCTTCAGGAGATAATGAAAAAAAGGTTACTGAAGGACCAAGAAAAGAAGGTGTTGATCCAAGTAATAAGAATGATAGTGTTAACAGCACTAATAATATTAATACTGCTAGTGATGGAAACAGCACTAACAATGTTAATACTATTAGTTCAACTGTTAATACTGCTGGCATAGAAGTTAATGCTGTTAGTAGTAATACAAGCATTGAACTTCCAAATGATCCAAATATGCCTGAATTGGAAGATATTGTGTATTCAGATGATTATAAAGATGTTGGTGCAGAGGCTGACATGAACAATTTGAATACATTTATGCCTTTCAGTCCTATTCCAACTATAAGAATACACAAAGATCATCCAGTTGAACAAATTATTAGAGACTTGAATTCAGCACCTCAAAAAAGAAGAATGACCAAGAATTTAGAAGAACACAGTTTATTTAGTTTAGTTCAGCAAAGAACAAACCGTAAAGACTTTCAAAATTGATTATTTGCTTGCTTTCTATCACAAGAAGAACCCAAAAAGGTAATTTACACATTGAAGGATCCAAGATGGATAGAAGCTATGCAGGAAGAGCTTCTACAATTCAAATTACCAAAGGTTTGGACCTTGGTGGATTTACCAATTGGGAAAAGGCCCATAGGCACTAAATGGGTTTATAGGAACAAGAAGGATGAAAGAGGCATTGCTATAAAGAACAAAGCAAGATTAGTTGCTCAAGGGTACATACAAGAAGAAGGGATTTACTATGATGAAGTCTTTGCCCCTGTTGCCAGAATTGAAGCAATTAGGCAATTCTTAGCCGATGCCTTATTTAAAGACTTTATGGTGTACCAGATGGATGTCAAGTGTGCTTTTCTTTATGGTAAGATTGAAGAGGAAGTCTATGTTTGTCAACCACCAGGATTTGAAGATCCAGACTTTCCTGAAAGAGTATACAAAGTAGAAAAGACACTTTATAGACTGCATCAAGCTCTAAGAGTATGAAACCTTGTCAACTTATTTGTTGGATAATAGGTTTCAGAGAGGAAAGATAGACAAGACTTTGTTTATCAGAAGGGACAAAGTGATATTCTATTAGTTCAAGTGTATGTAGATGATATCATTTTTGGCTCTACAAAGAAGTCATTGTACATTGAGTTTGAGAAGATGATGCATAAGAAGTTTCAGATGAGTTCTATAGGTGAACTCACATTCTTCCAAGGACTGCAAGTGAAGCAGAAGGAAGATGGGATTTTTATAAGCCAAGACAAGTATGTGACTGAGATTTTGAAGAAATTTAGCTTTAGTGATGTCAAAACAGCAAGCACACCTATGGAAACCCATAAGCCTTTGCTCAAAGATGCAGATGTTGAAGCCATAGATGAACACATGTATTGATTAATGATTGGCTCATTGATGTATCTTACTTCTTCAAGACCAGATATAATGTTTGCTGTATGTGTATGTACCAGATTCCAAGTTAACCCTAAAGTTTCACATCTTTATGTTGTGAAAAGAATTTTTAGATATCTTAAAGGTCAACCTAAATTGGGCCTTTGGTATCCTAAGGATTCACCTTTTGATTTGGTCGCATATACTGACAGTGACTATACAGGAGAAATCTTAGATAGGAAGTCCACAATAGGAGGTTGTCAATTCCTAGAATGTAGATTGATTTCATGGCAGTGCAAGAAGCAGACTGTGGTTGCTAATTCCATAACAGAGGCTAAATATGTAGCTGCTTCAAGTTGCTATGGCTAAGTGCTTTGGATTCAAAATCAATTGGTGGATTATGGGTATAACTTTATGCATACAAAGATCTATATTGATAATGAGAGCACAATATGCATAGTGAAGAACCCTGTTTTTCACTCAAAGACAAAGCACATTGAGATTAGACATCACTTCATCAGAGATTCCAATGAAAAGAAGCTAATTCAAATGATTAAGATTCATACTAACAAGAATGTTGCAGATTTGCTTACAAAAGAGTTTGATGTAAGTAGATTTCAATATTTGATTGCTAGTATTGGAAAGCTCAATCTTTAAAGTTTTTGGTAAGGAAAAATAGAAGTGAGAGAATTAGTGAGATTAAAAACAGAAAGAGAGATGTGTGATAAAAACAGACAGAGATATTTAGTGAGCTAAAAGAATTGAGAGAAATAAAAAACAGACAAAGAGAATTGTGAGCTAAAAGAATTGAGAAAAATAAAAAACAAACAGAGAGAATTGTGAGCTAAAAGAATTGAGAGAAATAAAAAACAGACAGAGAGAATTTGTAAGTTAAAATACTAATTTGATGATGGAAATGCTGATTAGAAAGGAATTGGAGTTAATGCTGGTGATTCAAAGTTAATGCTGCTAGGCATAAACTTACTGCTGCTAGAGAAAGTTAATGCTGCTAGGCATAACTTACTACTGCTGGTTGTAAGTTAATGCTGCTAGGCTTAATTTACTACTGAGTTACTACTGCTGGGTTACTTACTACTGCTAGTTGAAAGTTAATGTTGTTAGGCATAACTTACAACTGCTAGCGAACGTTAATGCTGTTAAGGGTATTTATATAAATACTTCGATTAAGGGTTTCATTCAAACTTTTACTCGATTTCAATCTTTGATATACTCTCTAATCATAAACCCTAACTCAATTTCATCGTTAATCATCAAAACCCATCATAATGTCTGCTCCAAAGTTTGCTGATTCACACAACATGGTCGCATTCTTAGCTAAACCCTAACTGAAAGTGAAGAGTTTGAGCAAATTATGGATTTCTTGAATGCGAATCCTATCAAATATGCGTTAACGGTTAATCCTACAATCTATACTTCATGTATTGAGCAGTTTTGGGCTACTGCAAAGGTGAAAACTGTTAATGGAGAAGTTCAGTTACAAGCCCTAGTGGATGGGAAGAAAGTGATCATCACTGAGACAAGTGTAAGAAGAGATCTTCAATTGGAAGATGCTGAAGGAATTGAATGTCTACCCAATGCTGATATTTTTGAGCAACTTGCTTTAATGGGGTATGAAAAACCTTCTCAGAAACTTACATTTTACAAGGCTTTCTTTTCTCCTCAATGGAAGTTTTTGATTCATACTATTCTGCAATGCCTAAGTGCTAAGTCTACTGCATGGAACGAATTTAGTAGCACTATGGCCTCTGCAATAATCTGCTTAGCCACAAACTAGAAATTCAACTTTTCTAAGTATATCTTTGAAAGTATGGTGAAGAATGTTTATAGTAGTGTCAAATTTCTAATGTATCTAAGGTTTGTGCAAGTCTTTCTGGATAAACAAGTTGGTGATATGTCCACTCATGATGAAATTTTTATTACACTCTCTCACATAAAGAAGGTATTTGGTAATATGAAAAGGGTTAGGAAAGGATTTGTTGATCCTAATAGAATAGATCTTGCTTAGCTTATATAAGCCTAAGTTATATTGAATAAATCCAAAACAACTATGATAGAAACTTTGATTATGAATATCAAAGACTATGCGCTTGGTTTGAATGAATTTGAGCGAATTGAGTGAATTAGTGATGGTTTAACAACTTGTAACCGTTTTGTAGGATCCTAATTTCACACACTTATGATAGAACTAGAGAGAGAAAGTTAGAGAGAGAGATGGATGGAGAGAATATGTAAAACACACTAAAGAGTGTGTGTAAAATGATTTCTTCCAACACCCTCTCCATGTGTGGAGAGGGTTTAAATATGTCTTACAAAATGCCTATGAAACGGGCTATGGTGTGGGCTTACAATGGGTAAAGACCCGACCCAACACCATAAATCTTACTATTACTAACAAAACTATGAGCTATGCTAAACATGAAAATACATGGGGTGACCGAATCTTTTTCTTAAACCTAACAATCTCCCCTTAAGGGAGGTCACCCCAGAAATTACAATTTTAATTATAGCATTCTATGAGTTGATCATTGACTCTGGCTCGTAGTCTTTGATTCTTCAAGTACTATCTTTGTATGATGATGCTCAAATGTTTGATACAGATGTTTTAAATGGTGAAGAAGTGTTTGTTGCAGAGCAAAGTGAAAAAGTTGTTGAAGAAGTTGTTAGTACTGCTGAAGTTAGTGTTGCTGCAACAATTACTACTAAAGAGATCACTTTGGCTCAAGCATTGGCTGAATTGAGGAGTGCAAAACCTAAGGTTGTGGTACAAGATCCAATGAAGAGTACAACCATAACAACACCCTCAACAATACCCAAAGCTAAAAGCATTACTTTTAGAGACCTTGGTGAATCTACATCCAAGAACCTAAACACTAACAACAATACTTCAAACATCAAGGATAAAAGGGAAAAGCTATGATGATTGAAAACCTGAGAAAGCATTTAAAGATGAAGGACAAATAAAGACTTGAATGATAACTTGCTTTTTTTTTTCAAGCTACAAGCTGAAGAAGAAGAACAAGCAAGACTTGCAAGAGAGAATGCTGAGAAAGTTGAAGAAGCCAACATTTCATGAGATAATGTGCAAGCAATGATAAAGGCTGATAGGTTATTGCTTGAATGATTTGCAAGCAATGAGGAGCAAGAAAGAATTGAAAGATGAATGAGACGGCAAAGATGTTTGTAGAACTCTTGGAGAAGAGAAAGAAACACTTTGCAGCATTAAGAGCTCAAGAAAAGAGGAACAAGCCACCAACTAAAGCACAAAAGAAAAGTACAATGTTAACTTATCTGAAACACATGTCTGGTTACAAGCAAAGTCAATTAAAGAACAAGTCTTTTGTAGAAATTCAGAAGTTATTTGATAAAGCCATGACAAAGGTAAACATGTTTGTTGATATGGATACTGAGTTGGTGAAAGAGAGCTCAAAGAAAGATAAGCATAGATGGCACAAGAAAGTAGTTCTAAGAGAGCAGGAGAAGAGCTAGAACAAGAGGTAGCAAAGAAACAAAAAATGGAAGATGATAAAGAGAAAAAAGATCTTAAACAATGCTTTGAGATTGTCCAAGATAATGAAGTGGCAATTGATGCTATACCTCTAGCTACCAAGCCTGTACCCATTGTAAATTTTCAGATTCATAGAAAAGGAAGGAGTGGCTATTATGAAATAATGAGAGCTGATGGAAGTGCCAAGACATACTTATTGTTTAGTCAACTGCTCAAAGAGTTTAACAGATAAGACTTGGAAAATCTATAGAAGTTGGTTAAAGCTAAGCATGGGAATACAAGGCCAGAAGAAGGCTATGAAAGAGTGCTATGGGGTAATCTAAAGACTATGTTTGAACATCATGTAGAAGATCTAATATGGAGGAATTTACAAGGAAAGAAAGTATTGCTTTGGAGGCTATATGATTCCTGTGGAATACCCTTTGTGAGGTTTGAAGATATTCATGCCTATATGCTAGTTGAGAAGAGATATCCCCTTACACCTGTAGCAATCACTGATATACTAAATAAGAAGCTGCAAGCTGACTATTGGAATGAAATGTGTTATCAGCTTCTTAAGCTTATGACAAAGCAGCTCAAGAAACAGTGAAGTGTTTGGAAGCATCCTCCTAGTGATTAATGAAGCTTTTAATGAAGAAACTTGATGATTTTGAAGATAAATATCAAGTTTAGGGGAGGATTGTTAGGATTAAAAGCCTCTTGATGTTGTTTGGAAGTTACTACTGCTAAATGGAAGTTAAGACTGTTAAGGTATTAGTTACTGTGTATGTATAACAGTAGTGAATTATTAGTGATGTTAGTAATCTTAATGAAAAATATGCTAAGTAGTTAGTACTGCTAGTTACTACTGCTAGTGTAAGTTACTACTGCTAGTGTATATTAGTACTGCTAGTTACTACTGCTAGTAATGTTAGTACTGCTAGAGTAAAGTTAGTACTGCTAGTGTAACTTAGTATTGCTGATGAAGATTGAAGAAAACTTTCTAAGTAGTTAATGCTGCTTGTACACAGTTAGTGCTGCTGGTACAAAAGTTACTACTGTTGGTGTGAAAGTTACAACTGCTTAAAGATTACAACTGTTGGAAGAGTTTATGCTGACAGAGAAGAGATCAAAGACTTATCAGAGAAAAGATAAAGATTGCTTATGTGATAAGTATGAGATATTTTTGTAAAAGATACGTATAAGTTATTTGTTTAGAAGGGGGAAAAAAATTCTATGATAACTTAGGGAAAATATTGTAAGCGGTTAGGACTCCTTTGGTGATATTAAAAGGAGGTCCTAGGCCATTGAAGTAGATATTTGAATGTTTTGTTTGATATCGATATAGCTTCAAGTTTTTGTAACCCTAACACTATTAAGAGTGTTCGTTTTATATTGAGGCTGAAAGTTTGATAAACTGTTTGTTATTAATCTTATTTATTACTGTTTTATTGAAATTCTTCTTAGTATCATTGACTAGATTCCGCATAGTCTTTGATATTCACAATCAAAGTTTCTATCATAGTTGTTTTGGATTTATTCAATACAACTTAGTCTTATACAAGCTAAGCAAGATCTATTCTATTGGGATCAACAATATGGTTACTTTATTAGCAAGAGAATTGCGTTTCCGGCTGTTGAATACTATGCTAGGAACAACTGGGCGAAACATGGGCTGAAGAGGATTATGATGAATTCCAAAGGCTTCATTTTCTTTAAATTTGATTCTAAGGCTGGTTTAGAAGCCGTTTTGGAGGGTGTTCCTTGGTTAATACGTAAATCCCCGATCATTCTTAAGAAATGGTCGATGGATACTAGATTGCTTAAAGAAGAATTTACTCGTATTCCGATATGGGTTAAATTGCATGATGTCCCTATTTAGGTTTTTGAAGAGGATGATATTAGCTTAATTGCTACGTTTATTGGCAAACCTATTATGCTTGATTCATACACAAGTTTCATGTGTAATGAGTCGTGGGGTAGGAGTAGTTTTGCTAGGTGCTTAATTGAGGTAAACTCAGAGGCTGATCTTGTGGATGTTGTTACAATTAGCATTCCCTCACTTACTGGGGATGACTTCACCAAAGAAACCATCTATGTTGAGTATGAATGGAGGCCACCCAGATGTGATACATGTAAGATATTTAGTCATGTTCATGACAATTGCCCTAAAAAGATGGTGACTCATCCTATTGTCGTTACTTCTAATGTTGTTACTCCTACTGTTGAAAAGACTAATGATGGTTTCCAAACGGTGGGTAAAAAGAAGAAGAAGAAAGGTAAATCCAAGTCTAACAATCATGGTCAGTATGTAGGTCCTTCGGTCAAACAAAATGTTAGTTATGAGCCAATTGCTCCTACAAGTGCATCAAAGAAGGGAGATTCTATTGTGGGTAATGCAACTAACTCTTCATCTTTGTTGAAGAATATAGGTACATCTTCTAATCAAGATAAATCACCTCCTCCAATTCTTTTTCTGCCTTGAATGTTGAAGAAGATGAAGAGGATCGAAGACATGTTGAAAATGGTTTATGATGAAACGGCCAACTCTTTCCTAAAATAAAAACCGGTGGATGTTTTTATTTACGGTTGCGGTTGGTTAGCTGTTTTGTTGAGTATCTTCCTCCTCGTTTATTAGTAGTCTCAGTTGACGTAAGTGTTTATGGCATGTCATAAGCTCTAGTTTTTGGTGTTTATCAAGCTGTTTAGCTTGAGGTTAATGTGGTACTTCAGTCACATTTCATTTGTACTTAACTTTTTCGGTTTTAATATACTTTACAGGGGTAACCCTTTAACAAAAAAATAAGGTCTAAAAATTATTGCGGAACTAAATCAAGATTTGAACTTCATGTCATTCGAAACCTAGAGGCTAGATTCATTTTTAAACTCATTTTATGGCCTATATAGTTGACATGGTTCACAAATGGATTGACATTTGATATGGACCATTTGGTAGGTTAAACACCCCTTGGAAAAATCTATAAAAATTCAAGTGTGAACCTAATACATGATTTTAGACCCGTGAAATGTATTGGAATAGAAAACTTTTTAAACTTGGTCTAACGAACACCCGAAGTGATCGCATTTTCAGGACTGATTTGGTAATTTCATAAGTAATGCTAAAAATGACTTTTAGTGACAATCTAACTATATTAATTGTATCATTGGTATGAGCATATCGTTTAGAGTCTAATTAGTACCATTTGCTTACCCTAGGTCGTAGATAGAAGGTGCGCATTCGTCAGGTTTCTAGCAGTTTTAGTAAAGCCGTGTTGGTACTCCATTCTCTCGCTTACTAAGGTGAGTTTTCAGTGACCCATTTTTTTATTGATTTCTCGGGGGGAAATGATTTTCTTAAAATATATTTTCCAATTACTTTATGTCTGTGTAACTACTTGATTTCTTTTGGACAATAAGTTGTGCCTTTTATTTGCAATGTGAGCATTTTGGTTGATTTGTGATGCCATATTCTTATTAAGCCAAAAATTAGGTAGCGACTGGTTGGAATCTGGTAAGTAACATTTTTAGCTCCAGCTGGTAGGCGACATGTTTGAAAATCTAAAGCGCTGATAACTCTGTGGATTTTGGTTTAGTTTGAATATCTTTATACCTTATTGCTGCCATGCTATTATTTACATATATGTCTTACTTGAATACTATACACAACAAATGCGTTATTTACTTAAACCTACGAGCTCACCAAAGACGTTTTCGAGTATTCATTCTCAGGTGATAACAATAATAATCTCTAAGGAGGATAGTGCTTCCTACCTTGCCTAGTGAGACCTAAGAAATAACCCTCTTGGGTCATTTTCCATAATCAAGTTGCATTGTCTTTGTTTTTATGACTTTCGTTGAGTGTTTTGTTGATTACTTATCTCGGGTTGTGGGATTTTATAACCTTATAACTTTTTGAGTGTGATATTGACAACGTGATGCAAGTCCCCGCTTGTATTCAATGTTGTTGTCACATTTTATGTTGAATGTTTATTTAGTAAATTCTCTATAATGTTGTACCAAGCTTGGAATGACGTTTTCCCAACGCCCTGCCTTTCTGCTTGGGGCGGGGTTTTTGTCGATCAAATAAACAGCAAAAGTAGAATGAGAGCGAGCTGGTGTGGTGAAGGTGTTAGTTGTGAGGGGATAAAGATCCCCAATACTCTCACACCACATGATTGGGGTCCCCATCAGAAAATCCTTCATAAAAAATCCAAATGGATCAAATTCAAAATCCAAATGGATCAAATTCAATGGATATATTATTATCAACTAAAAAGCGACGCAATGATATAAGATTCTTAATAAGGTTAGGTGCGCAAAGAACATTATATAAGATTAAATAAGAATACGAGTGTGGAAGGTGAGCATAACCGATTACACGAATAGGAATCTTGTGTTCACTACCAACTGTTATATTTTTAGGTGAGCTTAAGTTAAAATAAGCGATAAATACTTTGAGATAAGCAGTCCGTGAGGGTCTCCATAGTGTCAAATTGTACCAATTCTGCTCCGGAACTTGAAGGTTCATGGTATGCATTGCTTGTTCGAGATCAGTGAGGGTGGTGGATGCCGCGTATGCCTGTTGGGGTCGGCTGCCAATGAATACAAGAGATCGAAGTTGCTGGAGGACGAGTCTTGTTGGAGGTGAGGGATCTTATGGGCATGGTGGGTTTTGTCATGGCATCCACATTCCTTACGGGTGTGGACCCCATGGTTGATATAAACTTGCATTGAATGGCTGTCGTTGACGTGTTGAAGTAGTATCACCTCCACTACCACGACCACGTCCACGTCCCCGCCCACGGTTGTTGTTAGA
This sequence comes from Tanacetum coccineum, assembly GCA_026074375.1. Lineage (NCBI taxonomy): Eukaryota > Viridiplantae > Streptophyta > Magnoliopsida > Asterales > Asteraceae > Tanacetum > Tanacetum coccineum. The sequence continues at coordinate 5,303 of BQNB010149031.1, read as the reverse complement.
ACCGCTATCACGACCACAGTTAGTGTTGTTGCGGTTGTTGGTGTTGGATTGGGAAGTTGAAACAGGTGCCTTAGAAACGTCAGGAGTGGTGGGTGTGGTGACAAGAGTCGTGGCAGCAGCGTTGGCAGAGGCCATTGCTTGCTTTGACTTGTGGGTTTCTTCCAAAACCATCCTTGAATGCGCTTCATAGAATGCAGACAATGGATCTTGTTGTTAAATGATAATAGCCACACCATCATAGTTATCGTTTAGTCCCGCAATAAGTTGAAGGACCAGCTGATGGTTTGAGACATGCACACCAACATTTGTAAGTTGGTGGACAAGCATCTTGAGTTCTTGACAATAAGCTAATACGCTTGAGAAGTTGTCAAGATGGGTATTGGTGAATTGATGTTCCAAATAAACAGCACGAGAGTTTTTGTTATCTTGGAAGATGTTTTTGAGGTGTTATCATGCCTGATATGCGGTTGTATCAGGTTCGAGGATGGTTTCAAGTAGATCGTTTGAGGAGTTCAATAAATCCATTGTAAAACAATGGCATCGAGACGAGACCAGAGGGCCTCATCACGAGGAGGTAATGGTTGTCCATCCTTGTCTTTGGTGGCAACAGCTTTGGAAGAAGAAGGTGAATCAGCAGGAGCCGAAAGGTGGTCGATAACCTGGTAGGCTCAACAGTGGATCTTAAACAATTCAACCCAGGAAGAATATTGGCTTTTCTCCATCTCAATCGTGATGTAGATAAAGCTTTTGATGTTGTTAACATTGACAGCCAGATGGAGTTTAGAGTCTGTCATTGTGGAGGTTGAAGAGGGAAGAAAAAAATTGAGAAGAAGTTTAGGATGGCTGATGAGATCGGTGATGGTAGGGCTATAGAAGGCTCGATACCATGAAAGAGTTTAATCTCGTGATCATTCTCATTAACCTCCGGGGGTTTATATAAGGTACAATGCTTAACAATATTCCTATCAATAAGGAATGATAAACAAGTTGGAGCTTATATTTTTATATATTTGTTTAACGAATCAATTAGAGATGAATTTATTAATGTAAATTCGTATAAAAATATACCCCCTGTATCCTATATTAAGTGTCCAGTTTGATTTTTTGAAGTTGTTTCTTTTCAACTTTAACTTTAAGTATTCTTGTTTGTATTAATTTAATAATACTAAATGAAAATTATACTAATGAATATACATGTAAAACCAAATTCATTCATATATTTTGTATAACACACAAAAGAATAGTTAAGGCAAAAATGAAAAAAAACTTTAATATATCAAACTAGACACTATATGAGATAGATGTAGTATTAAATTTAATTCAAATATATTTTTAGTTTTGACGTGATAATATATTATATTTTAAAAGTATTTAAGTAATTTAAAGTATTATATTTTTTAGTAAGTATTAAGTACTTTATGTATTTAACTAATTATAAGTTTCCGTAAACCTCTTTTAACTCTAACGTGGCGTTGATATGTGTAATCAAAATTAGGTATGAAAAACGAATATTACGATTGAATGAAAATAAAATCTTGTTTGTTTACATTTTATAGGTAGTAATGATTCATTTAAGGGAGATGACTTTTTCTACCAAAACATTCTTGGGTTCTCTTGTTATTTTTTCATTCAATCCCGTAATAATGGAATTAAATTACATTAAACCCTATCATTAATTAACCATTTAAATTATTTCTGATCATCAATGAGGTATTTTAGTCTTTTTATTATCGATTTTATTACGCCTTATCATATAAACCAAACATGATTAATAAGGTAATGAAACCATTCCAATTACGTCTTTATTCATTAGTAGTTTATTATGTTCATTTAACATTTATTTCCATCCTACCAAACGAACCCTAAGTTTCATAAACCTTTTTTGGTGAGCTAGAACTTATGAAGAGTTAAAACATATATAATGCTTCAAGCTATAAAAAAAACTTTTTCAATTTATTAAATAAAAACATTACAAAACAAAATAAAAAATGCCAGCTTTTGAAATATCCGAAACGTGTTTCACAAAAACCTTTAGGGCGTGTTACACACCCAGCATTTTCACAAATACAGTATATATTACGTATCTAGCTAAGTAGCTAGTGACACAAAGGAAGAGTAGCTTGAAAGATGCATCACCGTCCACCACCGTCTCATCACAACGGACCACCCGCGCTCGGTTCATCACACGGTCCTCCACCACCACCGGTTCATCATCATCACCCTCAACGCACAACCGGTTCATCTCAGCACCTCCACCGCCACAGTTTTATCACCCACCCTCGTCCAACACCACCCCCCCCCCTTATAACTATGATCGACAAGGGGTTGTTGTACTATTTTGTAACTTTGTTTTAGCTTGCTAATGTTCTGTTTTCATAGTTTTGTTTGTTTGATACTTGTGACAAAATGCTTAATAGAAGAGCAGTATCAAGAATCACCAACTATGATGTCTTAACCAGAAAGGGTCCAATTACACTCAAAGTGTACAGAGAGGATGGTACAAGTGAAATTATTCCCAATTTCAAAGCCAGTGATCTGCACCTTGACGAATGGAGAGAAGTGATGAAAGCATGTCCCAACAGAACTAGAAAATGATGGGAAACCATCTATAACAAATAGTTACAAGAATGGACTACATTCACACGACTAAAGCAGAACTAGGTATAAACTTGGATATTCCTATAAGCAAACAGGACCCTCTCTACAAATTAAATGATCTTGCAAACAAGAAAAGAAAACATGCTGATGTCATCCACGACTACTTCAAAGCAAACCAAAGGCTTAAGGCATCAGTTCAGTATGAAGATCATTTACCTGGTACTGTGCTTAATGAACCTATCCTAGGTATGATTTTGTTTAACTAATATTACAAACATGATTTTGTTACCATTAAAGTCTTTAGAGATTTCTCAAACACCATGTTATATACAGTACAAGAAATCTTCTTCAGACTTCACCAAGGTCCAGAGCTTGATGATCATGCCAAGACCTTCAGTTCTCTTCTGCTTGCTGAAATTGATAAGAGAAACTTAAACCCACTCAAGCAGATGAGAGTCATTGAGCAGCTAAGGAAATAGAATGTAATCTTTTGTAATAACTTTATTTTTTGTAAATGTATTGTAATGAAAGTTAGAATGAAAGGTTATTAGTTTATGTTGTTCAATTTATATCAATTGTGTAAGAAGAAGTTTTTTTGCTCACTTACAATTGATTTTAACTTAGGCTATTTGTATATTCAAATAGGGGGAGATGTTAAGAAAGAGATTTCCTACTCTTGTGAATAAGTGAATAACCCAGATACTTATGAACAATTCATGATTGAGAAAAAGACATAATCTCATCGATTAAGTATCTTCTTAGAAGGTTTTTAATCGAAGTGTATTTCAATACCGCCATAAATGTAGCTGATGTTTTTTAACAAGCAATATAGTCTACATTCGGTTAGCGATAGTGATAAACAAACATTGGGCCATGATGATCCTAGAGAACGGATATACATCTTTGAGTTGCATATAAACGAGGTTCATAACACGTGCGCTGTCGCGGAACGCGTGAGACGGTGCGACTCATCTTGCACTGAACCGATAAACTCAAAGATTATTTCCGTAAATATTTTGAATATATGTATGTTAAGCTTCAACATTTTTTATAAAATCGTACACATGTCAGAAGCGTTGTAATATTAGGGTCGTTTGTTCGCAGTTCGACGATCTTTTCGGTGACATTTTTTTCTAGAATAAATCAATAGAAATGCGCTCCAGATTTGATAAATAAAGTTTGTTATATAAGTAGATAGGTTAAAATTCAAGGTCGGGTTTGTGTTGGGTTCAGTTTCTGAGCCCTTCAGTCTTTCAGTAGATTTAAACATAAAATCCTTTAAGTATTTCTCAAACTGAAGTCTTTTAGTTTGAGTCACTGAAGTTTCTTCAGCGTCAGCTCTTCAGGTCCTTAGAAGATTGGGAAGTATCTTCACTTCAGTATATGCAACGGTACATAAACTGAAGAATGACTCTTGGAAAGAGCTTCGGTTCAGCTTGGTTGACAATTCCAAGCTGAACGTTGTCTATCTCCTTAACAGAAGTTGACACGTGTTGTTTCACTTCTAGAAGGTTTACAAGGCGAGAAAAAGATTATTTTATGTCAAAAGAAATAAAGCAATCTCTTTAGGAAAGTAACTTCTAAAATTGGTATAGAAGTACAACAACTTTTTTCAAAGGACTGTACCTAGTACTAAAAAGCAAACGTGCATTAAATGTTAGCTCAACCACCTATTTTATGCTTGCCACGTAAACTAGGTTAAACTTGTAAACCCTAATTCATTTGCCTATAAAAGGAAAGGGATTCTCAGAGTAAATGTTATCTCTTCCAATTAATGTGAAACACATTGAAGAGTTCATTTATCTCTCAAACAAACTGAATAGAAACTGCTGAAGCCGAAGCTTCAGTTCTAGTCGAATAGTTTGTTTTTTTATTTCTCATAACTTTGGTTAGAGAATAAGTTCGAATGAGATAACTCCTCAATTTTCATTCAACCACCTTGTTATTCCGCAAGCAAGGTGTGTCATAGATTTTTTATTTGATTCTAAGAAAGCCCTATACGTTGAAAAGTATTTATGCGTGTTTTAAACTTGTTCTTTATATGCTTCATATATATTTGTTTAAAACTCACTTTGTTGCCATGGAATCAGATTAGTTTAACTTGATAAACCTTATATCAGATTCCAAGAGACCAACAAGTGGTATCAGAGCCTTCTGGTTTATAAAATCCCTTTAAAAGGATATATAAAGGCTCAAAAAATTTTAAAAACAAGATCCATCTTAAATGACAGCAGTAGAAGTACCACATACTCTTGAATATAGGGGTGGCCAGCTAAATGCCGCTCCTGTACTAGAGGTGAAAATTTTCACCAATTGGAAAAAGAGGTTCATGTGCCATATCATTGGTATTGAACCTCAATTCGAAAATATCATCAAAAACGGTCCTTTTATTCTCATGGTAGCTGGTCAAAGGAAGCCAGAAGGACAATGGACTGCAGATGAGAGAAAGGCTGCTAACTTAGATCAGCGACTCAAAAGTCTCATCATGTCCGTGCTTCCTAATGACCAAATGAATTTTGTCATAAATTGCTTAACAGCTAAATCAACATGGGATGACCTGATATTGTATCATAAGGGCCCCTCTGATGTGAAAGAAAGTAGGGTCATGGACCTGAAGTTGTGCCATAACACCTTCAAATTCAAAGAAGGTGAATCTCTAACACAAACTTTCACTAGATATAAAGCTTTGATGAATGAGTTAGTAA
>BQNB010149030.1:0-16222 GCA_026074375.1 Tanacetum coccineum | reverse complement strand
AATCTAACTGTACCTAGAAATTTACTAACAAAGTTCATGAGCTGAGAGCGGTTCCTATCATATGTTTCAAACATCCGGAGTCCAAATACCAGAGAATAAGCTGGACAACCTGTCATGACAAGAGAAGTAGAAGATATAATATCTGTAGCATTGGATCCCCAAGTATGATTGGGTTCAGAGTGATTAGCATTCATAGATTCTACAATCTTAGCTTTTTTACTCGAACCTATATTTTTAACATTTTTGGGTTTCCTGTTGTAGACTTTAAGCTCTGGTTTTTGTGTTTCAACTGAGTGAGAAGTGGTTTTCTTAAGAGGCACTACGTTAGCTGAAGTGATCCTAGTTAAAGGACATGAGTTATCAACTATAGTGAAAGTTATGCTTGTTGGTTTCCACTTAAGTCCTACTTCAGTGAATACATGACCTTTAGGTTTCCAAATATTTTGTTTTTTATGTTTCTTAGCAGATTTAGCATGACTATTCACATTTTTCGCAAAATCAAGAAGACATATATCATGAACACCACCAAACATAGATTTCTTACAAGTAGCACAAATAGGTTCAGAATTCGCATTTAACAGTGGATGCTTAACATCAACATCATTAATAGGTTCAACAACACTATTCTTTTTATTAACTTTCCTAGGTTGGGCTTCTACTTTATTCTTTATGTTCCTACTTTGTGTTCGTGAGATCCTATCATTCTTTTTATTTCCAGTAGGCTTTGATCTGCACTTACTAGTAGAACACTTCAATCATGTAGAAGACAACACAGGTGTGTTAAAATTTGATGTTTTTGATGACTCAACCTGTTTAATGTTGCTTGAGGATGTGAGAGGTTTAGCAAACCTAACTTTCTTGACCTTGTTTTTGGGTGTGACATCAATCTTTTTCTCATTAAGTTTAATCGCATTAGGGCAAGTATCTTGAACATATACAAGTAACTCCTGAATTCGTTGGGCAAACTTACAGGCAAAGTCTAACTCTTTATCTAAAGGTTGTTTTGCTTTAGCTTGTTCGACTATTCCTCAAAGAATATCAGCTTGTTCCTGAGTATACTTAAGGTATTCTATGTGAATTTCCCTATTTTGCAATAACCTAGGAGCTAAAGGTTCTAATTCAAGATTGAACATGCCTGGAACAATAGTGTGGGCAAATGGTGTTTGTGCAGCAATATCAATAATTTCTTTTCCTTTTAATTTTCATAAATCATTTTCCAATGATATGATCACAAAAACCTTATCTTGAATTTGAGCTTTTAAATCCTCATTTTCAGCAGATTTTGAGTTCAGTTTATCAATTACATAGTCACTCTCTTCTTTAGTACGAACACATGTCTTTTTTATTGAGTCAAACTGCTCTTTAAAAACCTGTTTCACATGATTAATTTCATTACAAAGACGCTCGTTTTCAGAAAGCAATTTTGCCACACTATTTTCTAGTTCCACATTTTTGGTCTCAAATTCACAATAATCATAATTGACATTCTCTTCCTTGGACTTTTCTCTTATTGAATTTATAACATCATTCAACTTACAAATGGTACTGTCTTTGTCTTGAAGCTGGGCTTTCAAATCATTCTTTTCAAAAAATTCTATAATTTCGAGAGCATTTTGATTATTACAAGATTCATCTTTTGAAAATTTCTTGATAATTTGTGATTGAATGGGACTTCAGAGAAATACAATGTTTTTTCAAGTTGTGAGTACCTTTTCAAAAGATTATGAAACGCATTTAGTGATTTCAAAAGCTCCGCCTCAAGATTACAAGATTCTTTTCTCTTTCCATCCACATTCACAGATTCACCAAGCAAAGACATAGAATTCATCACAGTTAAAAGAACATTTTAAGACATTATTTTTTGTAAGAGTCGATCATTTTCCAAAAATAATTCTTTCTTAGCAATTTCCAAACATTGTTTGTCGACTGAAAACTGTTGAACAACAACGTCTATTTGCTAAAAAATTGTCTGTACTTTGAAGATGTCTATCAAACACATTGAAGATGTCTTTTAAAGACTTTAGAAATGGAATAATTTCAATGTTAAAGACAGCTTTTGTATGTTCAAACCCCTATTCACCTTTTGTACGAGCATCGGGTGTAGTCCTTATCTTCACCATATTGTCAAACCTGGCAAGGTGAAATTTAAGCTTTTTAAGGCTTTCATTCACCAAGCTAACCTTAGGAAGTTCCTTAGGAGCTTCTATTTTGATAGGGGATGCATCAGAAGGTTTACTGGTAGGATTAGATATACAAAACCAGAAAGCTTGTTTAGCATCCATTTCTTGTTGTGGAGTAAAAAGTTTCCCAAAATCTTTAGAAAGTCTATTTAATTTTTTATAATCAATAGGTTTATGAGAAATTAATAACCTCTGGATCCTTTGCTTTTTCAGACATTTTTGATTGACTATTTTCTTCCAAAATCAATGTTTCCTCATCATCAATCACAGGCATAGCAACATGTTTATCAGAAATTACAATACCATCATACAAGGTTGGTTTAATCCGCTGAGATTTCCTAAGATAAAATAGATTTTGATAACCTAGAGCCTGTTTGTGTATATTATCATAGAAGGCTTTTTAGCAGATTGACCCACTTTAAAAATAATATTATCAAGTTTCTTTATCTTCTTTTCTAAATCAATTTCGTTTTCCATATATTTATCATCCTTTTCTTTGGATTCACTTTTGAAAACAGTAAATGTTTGCAATAAACATTCCTTTTCTTTGATTTGTTTAGAAAGATTTTGCTCAAGTGAGTCAACTTGTTCTTTCATTGCGAGCTTCTTCTTAATCATATCATCCATTTGAGAATCAATCATTTTTTCACGATAGCTTAAATCAATATTAAGATGTTGTTCTTAAGTTTTGACTCATTCTTTATATCTCTCTAGCTCAGCAGTTACTAATTCACTATTCTGTTCCTTATTAGCCTTTTCCCATTTATTTACATGATTAATCATTTGTTTCGACATTTGTTCTATCACAGATAAAATCGTTGAATATTATTGTGCCTGCAAAAAGTATCTTGAACATTTGCCTGTTGTGTTTCTTGCAAATATTGAGAGTACGGAATGATATTGCTATCACTATGTATCTCATTATTTGTAAAATCTACAGCTGGTGTTTGTTCAAAATCCTGCTTGCATGCACACTTTCATTTTCCATATCATTAAGATAGGTTTCAGAATGAGGTACCTCTGAGATAACGTCAGAACCATAGTTGGAAAAGTTGGCCATGAGAACCGCTTTTGCATTCGAGATATCATCATAGTCAGAATCATAAGTATCAAGATCCTCAGTCTAAAAAGCAGCATTGTTTGGAATGATTGTCTGAACAGCTTGACCATCTGGAACCCTTGGATTTGCAAGAAATATGTAACACCCCCATTTTTACAATATAGCAGCGGAAGCTAATCTAGGGTATTACTTCATGGATACAACAATCATAATCATAGAAAACGACTTAAAAGATACGTTTTTGGAAAATTTAGTTATCATTCATTATAATCAGAGTTTTTACAAAATGCAGGTCTCACAATCTAAAATATAAAGTGTGAACGATAACTGTTCAGCCATTTTCAGATCCAAGCCACTCTGTGCCGCAAGTTGCTAATTTACATGAGATAAACATGCTAAAAAGTCAACACAAAGGTTGAGTGAAATTCATAGGTTTGATAAACAGTTTGAATACAAGTCATAGTGTAATAATTGTATAAACATAATTATTATAGAAAATGGTATTCTTATTATACACCCGTTATTAGTAATGATTGCTACGAATGCAATTATCATAGTAACAGTGTATTACTGCGTTATTGTCTTGTTTGGTCTGTTTGGTCTGATTGGTCTTGTCTGGTCTTGTTCCTTGTCTAAGCACATCGCACTAACACATTATCATCAAAAGTCAATTTAACGACTTGAAGAGCTCATAATATCAACATATTAACATCCCAAAGTCAATTTAACGACTTATAGTCAATTTAACAACTTGTAGGATCTATAATATTAACACATTAATATCCAAAGTCAATTTAACGACTTGAAGAGCTCATAATATCAACATATTAACATCCCAAAGTCAATTTAACGACTTATAGTCAATTTAACAACTTGTAGGATCTATAATATTAACACATTAATATCCAAAGTCAATTTAACGACTTGAAGTCAAATTTAACGACTTGTAGGATTTATGAATTCACTAAGTCTTTGAAAAGTTAATCACTTGTTATAAGATAAACGAGTAGTAAAAGGAGTTTGTAACAAGCATGTGTATCCCCCTCGCAGGTTTATAAAACAAGTAAAATAAGTAAAGGCTAGGTTATGAACTTCACTAAGTCTTTGAAAAGTAATCACATTGTTATAAGATAAACGATTATATAAAAGAGTTTGTAACCAAGCATGTATCCCCCTCGCCGGTTTATAAAGCATGTAAATAAGTAAAAGCGAGGCTATGAATCTCACCTGATAGGTAGATGCAACAAATATTTCAGAATGAAAGCTGACGACCTTATCATAATCTTAACAGGGAAGGTTGATATAGAAAATGATAGTAAACAGCCACGTCACGAATGGTAAATATGTCAAGTCTTAGGAAGATTATACTCTATAACTTTGGTTCAGAGAGTCTAATATTGTTATGAGTTGAAAGTTTGGAATTATTGTATCACCGTTCAGGCCATCATAATTCATAAGTCATTCAGTAAAAATTTGAGGAGCTAGGGCACTTTAAATCGTAAACCCAACAACTCAGTCAGAACGTAATACCAAGATGAAACCTTTTAATATGAGCTTCCTAGTTATTGTGATACGGATATAAATCAGTTTTAAGGTTTTAATCAATATCAGAAATGTTAAGCCGTCAAGTGTTAATTAAAGTTTTGGTCATATGTACATGGATTGAACAATGATTTTTTACTTTTTCAACTTTGTTACATTTTAGACCTTAGATTTGAAAAGTGGCAAAATTACCTTGGGGTTTGCACTTTATGAGTTTGGTCTTTCATGTTTAAAAGATATACAAAAGTAAACCTTGTTACTTTGGAATAGTGACATTTAGAAACCCTATAGTTATAACTTGATAAATGAACATATTCATCTCCCTTAGTTATAGTTTAAGAAAGTTACGAAATACTATAACCCTTTGCCTGGATAATATTTACAAAAACATGTCCAAATTGCCATGCAAGCTTATTTTAACCATTTCAATAGACATTTATAAGTTATAATAATCTAAATATGAAGATTTAACACAAGCAAGTTTAAATAACCAATTCGTTAAGATAGGAAGCAAAAAACGGTGTTAAATTAATGGGTTTTAAAATGAAATCGCCTGCGGGTTTAAGTTCAAATTCCTTCAATAATTAATAGAGTGGTTATTTTAACATTAATTAAGCATGTTAGGATAGACAACATTTAGCCATTATAACATTTAGTTTTAAGAAAAACATAAAATTAGCGTTTCAGGTGTACGCTTTTGGATCAAAATGGAAAATGAGCATGAATTGGGTTATTAAATTTTAACAAGAGTTTATTTAAGATCATATGAACATTATAAGAGTGTAGGAGCAGAAGTAGAACATCCAGAACCTGGGTTTGAGCTTCAAGGAGCAAAAATGGTGGAAATGGGTCATTTCGGGTAGTATTTCCACTCGTACGCCTTGTATCTTGTTCCCGGGGCTTCAAATCTTCAAAGCTTTGCTTGAATGATGTTCTTAGATGATCCTAGGATCATAAGGAGCAGAGAAAGGTTGCTCACTTGGGTTATAGATAAGAGAGTTGGGTGCAAGTTGAATGAGGGGTTTGTACCTCTATTTATAGTCGAATGGAGCAAGGAGGGTTAAGATAGCTTCAACGTCTGATCAAGGACATGTATATATGCTAGTAGATGATGTGTGAAGTCTATATTATGAATGTGGAGGTCTAGAAACTAGAGTGGAGGTGTTGGAGGCTTAAGGTGATGCCGCGGCTATTATGGACACAAAGGAGCTCATGTGGCTTCAATTTGGACCAAAGGAAAGCTAAAGCAGGTGGGTAAGCTGCTTAGGAGGGTCAAGTAGCTGGTCATGTAGGTGCTTGCACATGGGTTGAGTTTTAAATGGGTTAAAATAAGCATAAACCAGTTGCGGGTCTGATTTGGGCTTATAAGGCTCGAATTCTTGTTATTGGCTTATATTTTGTGGGCATTGATCAAGAAATGATTAATACATGATCTCAAGGTTTGTATTAGCAAGTGTTTTGGTTCAAAATGGGTCGAAATTAAGTAAATAAGGTTGCGGGTTCACATAGGGCTTGTTAGGGTTTCTTTGACTTTTCTTGGCTTATAATTCATGTATAATGAATCAAGGTTGATAGAATATTGATCTTATGCATTGTATAAAGGATTATGAATGAACATTGAGTGGTGGTTTAAGCTAAAATGGGTCGAAATAGAAAGAGTAAGCCGTGGGTTGAATTAGGGCTCGTAATGGGTTCATTAGGGTTTTCTAAGCTTCAATCTCTGGTTTATTGATAAAATTAGAATAAGATAATGAATTATAAAGCATATGTATGAGTTAAATTAGGTTCTTGGTTGATTGGTTCAGGGATTAATGGTTTCAAAATGAAGTTGAGGGTCAAATGATCCATTTAGGTACGTTTAGGGTTTCTTGGATTCATTTTGTGTATAATTGAGATGAAATGATGAAATAATGATGGAATGTGATTGATAAGGTTGTAACATAAGTTATTACAACTTATTTGAGTGTTGGTTGAGGTTTAAAATGGATAAAAACGAAGAAACGAGTCATAGTGTAGTATTTAGCTCGGGTTAGGGTTTCTGACTTTTGAATTAGGGTTTTGAGTGTAAAAATGTGTATGAAAGCTTATGAATGGAACAATTAGGGATTAAAAATTGTATATTGAGTGTAGTTGCTAGCACAAGTGTACAAGATTCTTATGAAAATGGAGGTAAAATGGCTATTTTGGATATCGTGCATTAATGACTTGTACATTAAGCTTTGAAAGCCTGTACTTGACTTGGAGGGAGTTTATATTTCAAATGAGATGTTATATTATTTGTACATATGCTTTAGTATCTTGTACATTCACTTTAGATATTAACCCTTCATGAATTTAGGGTTTTGAGGTATACGATAACGGTTTAAAGCCCGTTTTGATATAACATTGTGAATGGTACATTATAGGAATAATGCACTTTGTAAAAAGGATATGATGGTATTAACTTGACATATTATGATGTTTGCTTGACATGTATGAAGATATGATTGCCATAGGTAGGTTGCGTGAGCTTGTCTACTTTAGTTATGAAAGTTACCTTGCATAATAAGATATTAACAATGCAAGTAATGTAATAAAGAGACAAATTTCCCCGTATAATTGTGATAATAGTAAAATAGGTTTTACATTTGATGAAAATTCTTGGGTTGTTAAAGTCTCCACCCCTTACAGAAATCTCGTCCCGAGATTTAGTTGAAAGTTGTATTGATATTATTTAGGAATAGATGTAGGTACTGGGCATGAATTTGATTTTTATGTTAGGCTAATCAAGGTTACAAGTCTACGTGTGTGATGCATTTATAATTATGTTGCGCACCATAATTATAATTACCTCCTTTCACACGTCTACTTATTTTCAAGAATACACCTTTTGATGACAGCTAATAGAATTTCTCCAGATCTTGATAGAACCTGGGTGGATGAAATACTTTGATTTACGGAACCTGTAGGTTATGGGCCTACCACGCTTCTGCTGCGCTACTCTGATCGTAAAGAATCGTTATTCATTAACCTTTAAAAGTCAACATCGAATAAGAATGCTATCACAAGTCTTTGTCAAAATTTTCATACCTAGTGGTATTGAAATCATTTGACATTGCATAGATTCTTGTGTGTTTCCTTGTTATTACGTTGCAGAATGTAACAGAGAATTTTAGTATATGGAGATCATGGAATGAGTGATGTCAAGGAATGATTATGAATTTGTAAGAGAGTTGCTAATCATGTGAGATACAGATTTTGAAATGAACAGATGATGAAGGTAATAATGATAATGAAGGTAATAATGATAATGATTAAGGAATTGTTTGTACAAACGGATTGAAAGAAACTTGTTTGTACGTATGTTATATACTTAAGCCTACTTATTTATAATCTGTCACTTACAAAAAGAAGCGTCCAACTCCTTGTAACTGAGAATTTATAAATTCATAGTTCGGAGATTTATAATTTCCTTATTCAAATGAAGAAGCATCCTAATTCATTTCAATAAGATGATCATAAATCGTCTTACCTAAGTATAAAAACATGATATCAAAACGGTAATGTGTAGATATGATCATGAATGGTTAGATAATATTGAGATGTTGATTGTACTGACGCCCATATAATCGAGGATGAAAATTTATGTTGCAAAGGTATGAGGAGAGTATTAAGAGTTTGAACATAATAGAATCGATGAAATTGACAAATAATGTCGAGTTTTGATATCATCAGATAACAAGATGTAATGGAATCATCACTTTATTATTTCATGGATAGCTTTACACATGAAACTCTAAAAAGAGTTGATACTTATGTTGCGTATCTCGTAGTAGGATTCTAGAACAAACGACAAGGATTGTAGCTTGATGTTTGGGGTTTTCAGATTGAAGAAGATTCTGATGAACTTGAATATCCTCGAGAATTGTTTCTAGGGTATAAATCCTATAGTGAACAAAAGCAAACTTGTCTCTAAGTATGCTTTCCTGTGGCCCGTTTATTTGCTTTTGAGCACTGATTCACATAATGTCCTTTCTTTCCACATGCATTACAAGTTATGGATACTGTTTGTAGATCGTTTCTAGTGGTTGGTCTTTTGTTTCTGCAGTTCTTGGTCAGATGTCCTATCTTGTTACAAGTTTGACACTTGACAGTGCAAGGACCTATGTGATGTAGGGTGCACCTTTCACACAAGGGACGATTTCCAGTATACCCAATGGTAGCAGTGTAAGTTCTGAAGGTTTCTTGCTTCTTGTTCTGCTGTTGGTGGTAATCATTGTTATGGTCGTTATTGTTATAGTTATTCTGATAGTTGTTGTTGGTGATGATGTTTCTCTTATCCTTAAGCTTTCGTTTGTGATCATTGGTTTCTTGCACAGAATCATGCTTTATTATCTGATCCATTAACTTCTGGACTATGTTGATGGCTTCCTCCAAGGTTTGAGGCTTCGAGGCAGTAACATTTCCTTTAATACTTCTGGGTAATCCACTAATGAAGACTTCCATAAGTTTCTCGGTGTTTGGTACCATGTTTGGGCATAAGACGGCTAATTCCTGGAATCTCCTAATGTAAGTCTTAAAATCATTTCCTTTCACAACCAAGTTGTAAAATTCGTCTTCCATCTTCTTGATTTCAGTTCGAGGGCAATACTTATTGGTTAAGAGTATTTTCAATTTGGTCCAAGTGATTTGATTGGCTTGATCTATTCCAATAGGTTGGGCGTATTCATTCCACTAGGACAGGGCATCATCGGTTAGGATACCAGTAGCAAATGTCACTTTGTTTTCCTCGGCACAATTGCTATGAGAAAATAACGATTTAGTCTACTCAAACCAACAAATAAGGCCAACTGCTCCTTCCGTACCATTGAAGTAGAAAGGTTGACAGCTTATGAATTCTTTGTAGTTTCCTCTTTTTGCTACGGGTATTTCTCTTGGTCCAGTGTTCCTATTGGGATTGTCGGCATTTGCCATGGTAGCAGCTTGTGCTTCCAGAGTAGCGGTAATACCATCAGTAATGAGTTGCTGGATGGTAGCTAAAGTTATGGCTGGTGTTTCAGATGTTGACGTCCTTTTGGGAGGCATTCTATCAACTTAAGACAACACGTAGTAAGAATGATATCACAAGTTTTGAAAGGAAAATGTGATGCTTAAAATGCTTAAAGAGTAATGCTTATTTTTGAATTTTAAGCACTTAGAGGTTATGGTATGATTCATGAAGACGGAGATAATAATGATGATGGAGATGATGATGAAAGAGAGATATACTGGTATTATGAAACAATAAGGTACATAACGGGATTGCCTTCATAAATAACTTACCTTCTTACTGTACATAGTCAGGATTTGACAAGTGTCTTTATTTATACCACACATCGCGTGGTTAGGATAAAGCTATAACTAGTCTAATAGTTTGTTGATTCCGAGCCGGTAGATGACATCCTAAAGATCTTCCTGATCAGTTTGGTGACGAGCTTGGATCTCCTTAATGATTTGTTCAAGATCGGAAATTCTGTAGTGAGCAAAAGCAATCTTATCTCTTTGCCCTAATTGCTTCTTTTGAAGTTCGATAATCTGAGAACACACTTTCTTAAGTTCGGTCTTTAGTTCATCACTATTCCTTCGAATGATCGTTCTATCATTAATACGTCCTTCTTCTATTTTCTCAACGTGGTAAAAAGAGAGTTCATCTAAGTAATTTAAAATATCTTCGTTTTGTCCCTCATGATGTTTCAGATGCATCTTAACTGAACTTTTTCCTATTTCAAATATCTGAGGTGGGGTAGGAGTATAAACTGAGAAAGATGATGATACCAAATCACAGGTTTGATTCCGAGATGAATTAGATGACGTAGTTGAGGAAGAAGACGTGGAACAGATTCGTTTCTTAGGTGATAATAGTTCTTCAGGAACAAAGAAATATCGAGGATCAAATAATAATGATGGTGGTAATACCGGAGATAGAGTCAAAATAGCTGGTGGAGTAATAGGATCTGGTGATGAAATAGGTAATTCCAAGTTCGGTCTTTAGTTTGTTACCATTAATACGTCCTTCTTCCATTCTCTCAATGCGGTGAAGATAGAGTTCATCTAAATAATTCAAGATATCTTTGACTTGTTTCTCATGATGTTTCAGATACATCTTATCTGAACATTTTCCTATTTCAAATACTTGAGGTGGGGTAGGAGTATAAACTGAGAAGGATGGTGATACCAAATTACAAGTTTGATTCCGAGATGAATTAGATAACGTAGTTTGAGAGGAGATGGGGAATGGATTCGCTTCTTAGGTGGTAATAGTTCTTCAGGAACAAAGAAATATCGGGGATCAAATAGTAGTGATGGTGGTAATACCGGAGATGAAGTCAAAATAGCTGGTGAAGTAATAGGATCTGGTGGTGAAATAGGTAATTCTTTAGCATAAAATGCTTGTACGTTCTTCAAATAAGGATTATTGTAGAAAGGTGAGAATACTGATGGGTTCATATTATCTGTAGAGTTTTTCAAAGAGTTAAAAGATCTACATCGCCAGCTGGAAGCTGTGGAAATAATCTGGTGAGACCCAAGTGTAGTTAAGAATATCAAATAGGAAAAAGAATCCTTAATATCATAAGTAGAGTGGTTTGGAGAAGAACATCGTTCAGTTCACAACCTAGATGTAAATAACATAAGTTATTTATGGAATAATTATAGTATAATAAGTTATATATCTTACATACTAGATCCGGATGTAGTGGGCAACGGAGGACTTTGATGGCTAGAAAAAGAAATGTGGTTATAGTTAAGGTTTTGACCTTGTTCTCTATAACCATGGCGCTGATACCAATCTGTAACACCCCCATTTTTACATATAGCAGCGGAAGCTAATCTGGGGTATTACTTCATGGATACAACAATCATAATCATAGAAAACGACTTAAAAGAGACGTTTTTGGAAAATTTAGTTATCATTCATTATAATCAGAGTTTTTACAAAATGCAGGTCCCACAATCTAAAACATAAAGTGTGAATGATAACAGTTCAGCCATCTTCAAGTCCCAGCCACTCCGTGCCGTAAGTTGCTCAATTACCTGAGATAAACATGCTAAAAAGTCAACACAAAGGTTGAGTGAAATTCATAGGTTTTTTTTTTTTTTTTTTTTTGTTTTTAATATTGAAAAAAAATAAACAGTTTGAATACAAGTCATAGTGTAATAATTGTATAAACATAATTATTATAGAAAATGGTATTGTTATTATACACCCGTTATTAGTAATGATTGCAACGAATGCAATTATCATAGTAACAGTGTATTACTGCGTTATTGTCTTGTTTGGTCTGATTGGTCTTGTCTGGTCTTGTTCCTTGTCTAAGCACATCGCACTAACACATTATCATCAAAAGTCAATTTAATGACTTGAAGAGCTCATAATATCAACATATTAACATCCCAAAGTCAATTTAACGACTTGAAGTCAAATTTAACGACTTGAAGTCAAATTTAACGACTTGTAGCATTTATGACACTAACACATTATCATCCAAAGTCAATTTAACGACTTGAAATCAATTTAATGACTTGTAGGATTTGTAATATTAACACATTAATATCCAAAGTCAACTTAACGATTTGAAGTCAAATTTAACGAATTGTAGGATAGATAACTTAGACAGTAATTGTAATGATATGTCAGGATAGCATGTAATTTGGAAAACACTTGTATTCATAATTTATAGCATGTATCCCCCTCACGGGTTTATGAAAAGATTAAAATGTAAGGCTATGAACTCACTAAGTCCTTGAAAAGTAATCACATTGTTATAAGATAAATGAGTATATAAAAGAGTTTGTAACAAGCATGTATCCCCCTTGCGGGTTTATAAAACATGTAAAATGAGTAAAGGCGAGGTTTTAGAAATTTCACTTGATAGTAGATTCAATAAATATTTCAGAATGAAAGCTGACGACCATATCACAATCTTAACGGGGAATGTTGATATAGCAAATTGATAGTAAACCAGCCACGTCACTACAACCTGAGTAAATATGTCAAGTCATATGAGATTTGTACTTTAGACCTTTGTTTTAAGTGGTTATGATTGTTGAATAAGAGTTTGGAATTAGTGTATCACCTGTTCGGAAAAGCCATCATAATTCAGAAGTCATTCAGAAAAACGTTTTATGGCAGCAAGGGTCACTTTAAATCGTAAACACCCAACACAACTCCAGTCACATAAAACGTTAATACCAAGCTAAACCCCTTATATGTAAGCTTCCTCAGTATTGTTATACGATATAATTGGTTTTTTAACGCTTTTGATCAATATCATAGGAAAATCGTAAAACACGAAGAAGCGATAATTATAGTTATGTCTTGTCATGATTTAAACATATTTGTTATACTTTTTCCAAAATGTTTTACATTTTAGGACCCTTAAGAATTGAAAAATAGGCAAAATATACCCTTGGAGTTTGCACTTTTAACGATTTGGTCTTTCAAGATTTAAAAGATGTACAAAGTTTGACTTTAAAAGATATACCAAGTAAACCTTGTACTTTGAAAAGTGACATAATAGACCCCTATATTTATAACTTTGATAAAATGACATTTTTAGTCCTTTTAGTTATAAGTTTCTAAAAGTTACGATATATACCCCTTGCATGGATTATAATTACAAAACATGTACGAATTGCCATGCAAGCTTATTTTAACATTTCAATAGACATTTATAAGTTATAATAAACTATAATATGAAGATTTAACACAACGAAAGTTTAAAATAACGCTCTGTTAAGCTAAGAGGCAAAACGGGTCAAATTAAGGTTTTAAAACAAAAACGCGCGGGTTTTAAGTTCAAATTCTTTCATGACTTATCAAAGCACTTATTTTAATGATAATTAAGCTTATTGGGATAGATTATAACAATATTTTACAAGCTTAGCTTATAGATTAAGCAAAAACATAAAATTAGGGTTTCAGGTGTACGATTTTGGATCAAAAAGGTAAA
This sequence comes from Tanacetum coccineum, assembly GCA_026074375.1. Taxonomy (NCBI): domain Eukaryota; kingdom Viridiplantae; phylum Streptophyta; class Magnoliopsida; order Asterales; family Asteraceae; genus Tanacetum; species Tanacetum coccineum. The sequence goes on along the minus strand of BQNB010149030.1, from coordinate 2,471 downwards.
ACACATAGGTTTTTAAGTTCAAAGCTTTATATTATGATTTTAGCATGATCATATGAACATTATGACAGCATGAATACAAAATATAAGCTTAGAGAACTTGGTCTTGAGCTTATGGCTTAGCAACGGGTCAGAATCGGGACTTTTAGCTTTGTATGCCTAGAATAACGACTCCCGGGCTTCGTTTCTTGGTTTTTTTTACTTCATTTATGTACTTGAGCCTTATTAAGACCTCTTAGGATCTATTAGAGCAAATTATTGCTTCTATGTAAGGGTTATAGAGGAGGAAGTGGGGGATGAAGAAAAATGAGAGGTTTTGGCTCCTATTTATACACGAAATGGACTTAGAGGCCAAGGGAGGTTATGTGATCTGGTTAGGACATGTGGTAGGTCTATAGAGTGATGAGTAGAGGCTATAGGATGTGTTTTATAAGCTAGAAAGTAGCTTTGATGTGTTGGTTACCCCATGTGAAGCTGCGGCTAAAGAAAGAATAAAAGAGGTGATGTGGCTCATTTTTATACCAAGAAATGGATTAGATATTTAGGAGAGGTGCTTGTAAGCAGCTTAGGATAGTGTGGTGCTTTTCATGGAGGTGCTTGTTTGCAAAAAGATTAGTTAAACTGGGTCAAAATGAAAGAAACTAGGTTTCGGGTACATTAGGGATTATTTAGGGTTTTCAAGCTTGGATTTCGTGTGTACTTGAAGGATAATGATACATATATGTTTACAAGACTTTTATTAAGGATTAATAACAATAATTGATAGGTGGTTCGGGTTTAAAATGGGCGAAAATGAGTAAACGGGTCAAAAGTTCCAATTAGGGCACAATTAGGGTTTTTGCATATGGTTGAAGTAAACTGATGAAATGATGATGGAATATGATTGATAATGTTGTAATTTAAGTTATTACAACTTATTTGAGTGTTGGTTTGGGTTTACAATAGATAAAAACGAAGAAACGGGTCATGGTTTAGAAACTAGCTCGGTTTTAGGGTTTAGGGTTTTTGAATTAGGGTTTTGAGTGTAAAAAGATGTATGAAAGTTTATGAGTAGAATATTTAGGGTTTACACATTGTATATTGAGTGTAGTAGCTTGTACACAAGTGGTGGTGAAGAAATTAGAATGAAAACAGAGGTAAAACGGCTATTTTAGATATTGTGCATTAATGACTTGTACATTGAGCTTTGAAAGCTTATACTTGACTTGGAGGGAGTTTATATTTCAAATGAGATGTTATATTATTTGTACATATGCTTTAGTAGCTTATACATTCACTTTAGATATTAACCCTTCATTAATTTAGGGTTTTGAGGTATACGATAACGGTTTAAAGCCCGTTTTGATATAACGTTGTGAATGGTACATTATAGGAATAACGCACTTTGTAAAAAAGATATGATAGTATTGACTTGACATATTATGATGTTTGCTTGATATATATGAAGATAGGATTGCCATAGGTAGGTTGCGTGAGCTTGTCTACTTTAGTTATGAAAGTTACCTTGCATAATGAGATATTGACAATGCAAGTAATGTAATAAAGCAAAAAAATTCCCCGTATAATTGTGATAATAGTAAAATAGGTTTTGCATTTGAAGAAAATTTATTGGGTTGTTATAAAATACGAGTTGCTCTTCATCCAAAATTTGTCCAACTTTTTGAGCTTTAGCTAACATTGCTTTATCCTTATACCATGCTGCATTCCTTGGTCGCTTAGGCTGAGTGCATTGCCTAGCCATATGTCCTTCACCTTGACAGTTATAGCATTTAACAACCCTTGCCTGTCCGCTTGCATTGTTTCCTCCAGAACTAGTAGCATTACTCTTATACCCAGTACCAGAATAAGTTTGCCCTTGTCTCCCTTGAACTTGTTGTACTATGACCCTACCATCTTGAATAGTGGCATGGTTTCTTGGATTCGATGAAGTTCTAAGTTGATTATTTGTTGAGGGGAACCTTGAGGAAGCTACAGCTGTTAGAAAGGCCATTGCTTTGTTGAGACAAGCAATTGGATCATCTCCTGGAGAGAAAACAGGAACAACAAAACCTGAGTCCACAAGAGGTAACTCAATCATTGGTTGTGTAGAAACTTAGGGTGATTGATAAGCAATTTGTGGAGCAGATGAGTTTTGATGATTCATTTAAGACTGATATAGATATGATGGTGGAACGGATGAATGATTGAATTGATGTTATGATGGATAAGAAGATGAGTAAATTTGATTGGGATGAATTGATCCAAATTGAGATGGTGAAAATTGTTGTTGAAGCTGAGGATTGTTGTATGAAGACTGATAAGTGTTGAAGTGAGGTGGTGCCATCTGCTGATTTGCTACAAATGCAAGTGGATCTTGATTGCGTTCACCCAGAAGACGGACTTCATTTGCATGGAGTTCGTGTTGTTCATGATAGGCATGAAGCTGATTGATATGTGTTTAATTACACATACCATTTTTCATATTAAGCGAACAT
>BQNB010149029.1:0-16222 GCA_026074375.1 Tanacetum coccineum | reverse complement strand
CTGTACATGTACATAAACCTTGAAAATTCCAATAAGCTTACTTCAAAAGGTATATGTACATGTACATTTTCTGGTGTACACCAAAAAAATCCATTGTCTATTATGATGTCAACTTGCTTTTATTTGAAAAGGTAGCAAATTCCATTGCCACCATTATTGCCAGGACTTTTTTTGCATCTATGAACGGGGTGAAGTCGAGGAGTATGCTAAACGATTCCCGACAATCGGGTTTGAGAAGGAAACAATGAAGTACAAAAACTGAAGATGATGGTTGCTTCACATAGAAGTTCAAACATATTAACAATCGTCACATCCTGTGGAGTCTGTTATGACCCCTTAGATTGTTGTAAGCTCAGGTTGTTTAGACCTTTATATCTAGGATGAACAATAACAATGATAACAATTATGCAGCGGAATATAATGAAGACAATTGTTATTGAACAAGATTTTTCATTCAAACATTTTTCCTATTACCCCAACTATTTCTTGGGGCTACTAACTATTAACTATATAACTAACTAACTATGGTGTACACATACACACCTTTACTATTCGACTCTCATCAGTCGACTATGCTATATATCTAGACTCTCATTGGGAGAGTTCTATGTTTCTGGATACTAAAACAATATGCCTAGACCTCCTTTTATAGCATAAGGAGTCAAGGCTTTACATAGAAACTATTTAAAAGATATTAATAAGTTTGACCAAATCTTTATCTCTTTTTGACCAAATCTTGGTCAAGACTTTACATGGAAACTATTTAAAAGATATTAATGAGTTTGACCAAATCTTTATCTCTTCATCTTTATCTCTTTTTTACCAAATCTTTATTTTCTTCTACATCTTGTAGAATCCCACAATGACGACTTTGGTCCTTTTGTTTCCATCTTGTTTCATTCGTGTTTTGTCTTATCAACTCAAATATAATTCCCAACATAGAATCGTAGTACGGGTGAATACGGTCTTTTCGACTACTTCAAAGTTTATTAAACTTCAAGTCACAAAGAGACTGAGTGGTGAACAATCTACTTAACCACACAAGTAATAAGTAGAGAGAGAGAGAGAGAGAGAGACCACAATATAGATTGGTCTGGGATGATGGTTTATACCATACGTATGTCAATTTTCACATCCATGACATAGATACTAGTACTCTAGTATAATCCTTATGGTTGACTACAAACCGTTACAACTTTACCCCACCGTTATGCACTAAGATCGGTACTCACTAAGAAGAGCTACTCCCAATAGTATTCCGCCTTTGGATACCACTCACAAAAATCTGTGATTTGATTTAACTAGTAAAACTTCCCCTTTTAAAAGTATCACAAACCCCACTAGATCAACACCAGATCTAGGCTTGACCACAAAGGTATAAGACTTCACTTACAACCTAATGGAATGATACTTTATTTTAAGAAACAAGTCCAAACCTATCCTAGAGACTCGATTCTAATAGAAAGGATAGACAAAGACACTCGACATAACACATAACTATGGATTAAACACTTTTGTGTCTCTCTTGTTGAATGATGTGTTATTTCAAAGATGATAGAAGAGAAGATTAGAACACAAGATGTGTATTATACTTACAAGGATAGAGAGTAGAAAAGAGATGAAAGAATAAATGACAAGAGGTGAGGAATACACTAGCTAAGAGGAGGTATTTATAGGCCAAAACCTAAAATTAGGAAAATAGAATTCGATAGTGGCGCGCTGCCCACATGCCATTACGCGTCTAGTGTGTCAGTTTGTCTGTTTGGGTTTTGACGTTTTAAATACCCGTTCTTGCTAAACCCCCAAGTGCACTTCACACTTTTACCTTTTCAAGTTCATCATAACACTCAAGGTGTTATAAGGTCAACCAACTCAAATAGCCATTTGATAAAAACATTTATGAAGTGTTTAAAAAAAGTTTAGGGATGTTTGTCCATTTTCAAAGAGTAAGAGAAGAATCAATGGATAAAGGGTTTATCTTTGGGTATTCTACAAGTATTGTATAATAGATTGCCTCTCATATTTGAAATTAAAAATTCACATTAAAGTGAATGAGGTTAAATGTAGAGTTAGGTATTATAGTTGGCATTGTATAAGAGAGAGAACATTTGAAATTCAAATTTAAATGTTGCGTGAGAGGTTTGAATGTGTGAGAAGCTAGGTTAGAATCGAACCATGGTTAAGTTAAGGATAGATGTGAGTTGACATGAGTTAGCATAAATTAATATTCTAAAGAATATATTAAACTTACATGTTTTAGAAAATTAGTTTAGGTAGTGGTCCAGGCCCAAGACACCATGCGGCGGACACAATCTGCTCGAAACTAGGTTTGAGGAATGTTTCTAACAAATCCATTGATTTCATTGCACGTGGAGGTAACCAAACCTCGAAGTGATGAGGATAGACTAAAACTCAATGAATTGATGGAATTTTGTACCAAATTGCAACAAAGAGTTCTTGATCTGGAGAATACAAAGACTGCTCAAGCTTAGGAGATTACAAGTTTGAAACTGGGAGTCAAGAAGTTAGAGAAGAAAGGAGGGTTACGAACTCACAAGCTCAATAAATTTTTTATACAAGGTTGGTAGATCTGAAAGTGATTTCTCCATCTGATGAAGCTAGGTTTGGTGTCAGGAGGATGCATCTAAACAAAAAGGGGGGGAGGAACTTTGATGACATTGATAAAGATAAAGAGCATTACTTTGGTTCATGAACTCAGGGGAGGTAATGGTGATGAAGAAATGTTTCGATAGGTGTTCTAGATGGTGGTTGAGGTGGTCTAGCAGAACCCAAAAGCTACTCGTTAAAGATAGTGAATTTAAGTGTTGTGAAGTTCAATTTTGGGCTCAAGCACTTGCAGCTTTGAAAAGTGCAAAAGTTCAAGAAAAAGCCAATGTTAAAGAAGAGCCAAGTGAATCAATAACAACAACACCAACACATACAACAACAACTGTTGCTACAACAATTACAACTGTTAGCAGAAGACCAAGGCTAAATAGGGATTATTTTATTTTTTTTTTTATGAAGAGGAGGCAAGCACTACACCAAAGTTTTTGTCTAACAACTTTCACAGGTCAAGGCACAAGACAATTGGCAAATGGATTATGGTAGAATAAACTTCGTGAAAATGTTTAAAGAAGAAAGATCAAATCAGTCTGATGAAGAAACTTGTTTTAAGTTCAAGCTGGAAGAAGAAGAAGAAGAAAGGCTTGCCAGAGAAAAAGCTCAAAGAGAAGAAGAAGCTAACATTGTTTCATGGGATAATGTGCAAGCAATGATAGATGCTGATTATCAAATGGCTCAACAAATGCAAGCAGAAGAACAAGAGAAGTTGAGTATTGAAGAGAAGTCCAAGTTGTTTGTACAACTCTTAGAAGCAAGAAAGAAGCACTTTGCAACAATGACGAGCTCAGAAATGAGGAAAGCCACCAACTAAAGCTCAAAAGAGAAAAACAATGTCTACTTATCTAAAAAACATGGCTGGATACAAGCACAATCATTGAAGAACAAAAAGCTTTGATGATATTCAAAGTTATTTGACATAAGCTATAAAGTGGGTAAACTCACATTGTTAGATATGGATTACTGAATGGTGGAAGGATAGTGGAAGTAAGAGCAGAAGGCAGTGACGAAGACAAGAGTAGAAGGAAGCTCTAAGAGAGCAGGAGAAGAGCTAGAACAAGAAAGCTCTAAAAAGCAAAAATTGGAAGATGATAAAGAAATAGCAGAGCTTCAAAGACTAATAAAAGTTGTTCCTGATAAAGAGGAAGTAGCAACTGATGCTTATTCTTGGCAACTTTAGCCTCTAACACATGTTGACTGGAAGATTTCATAAATAGGGGGATGAAAAGCTATTACCCAATAATCAGGGTGATGGGAAGTTCAATGATGTACTTAGTGTTTTAGTCTTATACTTAAAAGTTTTGACAGAGAAGCCTTAGACATCTTTGTAAAAAGTTGGTATAAGCTAACGTATGGATCAACAAGACCAATAGAGGACTTGGATTTAGTTTTATATGGTGATCTACAGGACAATGTTTGATCCAATGATTTGAAGATCAGTATGGAAAAATCAAATTAGACTACAGGTATTGGATTGGAGATATATGATCATGGGGTCTACATTAATTGAGGAAGCAAAATGTGCACATTCATATGTTGTAGAAAAGAGATATCCTCTTACAGCATCTACAATTACAAATATGCTAAATAGGAAGTTGCTAGCTGATCATTGGAATGAAATGTGTTATCAGCTTCTTAAGATCATTATAAAGCAGCTCAAGAATCAATGAAGTGTTTGGAAGCATCCTCCTGGTGCTTTAATGACCTTTTCAATGAAGAAAGGAAACTTTGATTTGAAGAAGAATATCAAGTTTAGGGGAGGATTGTTGGGATTAAAAGACTTTATGATGATCTTGAAGTTACTGCTGCTAAGTAAAACATAGTGTTGTTCATTAACTCTAATAAAAAATATGCTAAGTAGTTAGTCTGCTTGTGTAACTTAGTTACTACTGATAGTGTAACTTAGTACTGCTAGTGTATATTAGTACTGCTAGTATATGTTTGTACTGTTAGAGTAAAGTTAGTATTGCTGGTGAAGATTGAAGAAAATATTCTAAGTAGTTAATGATGCTTGTACACAGTTAATGATGCTGGTGTATAAGTTACTACTGCTTGTTAAGAGTTAATGCTGCTAGTACAAATGTTACAACTGCTCAAAGATTAAGACTACTGAAAGAGTTTCTACTGTCAAAAGAGAATGGATAAAGATAGAAGAAAGACAGATTAATTGGAGATCAAGATTACCTACGTGATAAAGTATGAGCATTTTTAGAGTATGATCATGGTGAAAAATCTAAGTTTTAGGGAAATAATATTGTAAATCGGACTAGGACTCCTGGATGTATAAAAGGAGGTCCTAGGGCCATAGAGTTTTGTAGTCCATTGAAAATCATAGAAATCTTTTGTTTTGTTATGTGATTGCTTCAAGGTTTTCATTACCTAATACTTGTTAGAGTATTCGTATTGTATATTTGAAACTTTGGTTTGTTAATCTGTGTGTTCATTAGAATTTACTTTTCTATTGGGATATTCTTCTTATTGATCAAAAGATTAGATTCCGCATTCGTCTTTTGATATATTTTCAATCATGTATATCATCATAGTTGTGTAGGATTTATCTTGCATAACTAAACCTTACACAATCTAAGGAATTCAAGATCCATTCAAGTGGGATCAACAAAAAGGTTATCTAGCCTTTTAGACGATATGTTTGGATGAAATACACGTGACTTGGGCTCAATTGGAAAAGAAACGGACAAGACTACGACTCTACACCAACTATCTTGAAGAAAAGCATACAGTGCATGGAGATGGCGTCGCCAATTACAAGCGACGGCATTAAAGTTTTCAAGTGACGACGTCGTGGAATTCTAGACAGCGTCAGAACGAAGACGATTTAAAAAACCCTAGAAAATCATTGCGGCACGATGGCGTCAGGAACATAAAGCGACGCCGTTGCGCTTGTTTTCTTATATATACAAATCCGTTTTTAGGGTTTTAGTGTGTAACTTTTAGGAGACAAACCCTATTTTTAGAAGACGACTTTGGCAGCCTTTAGGCTCATTTTTAGGGTGTCAAAACCCTTTTGTAACAGCCTCAACTGCATGATTTAATCAAGTGAAGTTCATTTATCCTTTATCACTTAATATATCTATGTGTTTTATGATAGATTCTTGTTCTTCTCCTTTATTTTCCATGCAAGGCTAGATCTATTAGTATTTACTTATGATTGCATGAAACTTAGATTGTAGATCCTTTTAATGTTGCTTCTTGTGATGGATGTGCGCATTAGGCTTTAGAAAACTAGACATAAGATATTAAATTAGCATAGACGTCTAGGGAAACGCGAGTGAGTAGAAATGATACCATCGGTAACAGTCTTCATACTACCTTACTCCTAATATGGTTGATCCCTCTTAAGATATTTCAATTGCATTTAATATACTCTTAGGGGCCTTGTAATAGTCTTCATACTACCTTACTTGTGCGTTGCTTTAACGGAATATTAAATAGACGGCGGGTTCGTGTAATTCGTTCATGACTTAGGAAATACTTACACAGATCATCACAAGTGTAACAAAGAAACAGGATTAGGAGAAGCAATCTGAGGACTAATGCATGATTAGTTATCACCAAAGTAGATTAGACTTATTTTATTAATTATTAGTTTAATCAAACCAACCTCTCAAACCATGATTTTACCTGCTTTCTATAAGCTAAAAATACAAGAAGAATCTTCTCTTAACCCCGTAGACCTCTGTTAGATTATGATCGAAACCTATTCCCCTAGAGAACGATAACAACCCCTGAGTCTTGCCTATACTACACTACAACGATTAGGTGCACTACCTAGGGAGTTGTAAAACTTCTTGTTGAAGTCCTACAACGACCGCAGATCAAGTTTTTGGCACCGCTATCGGGGAATAGTAAGGTTTCGACAATTGTTTAACTTAGGTCTACTCGCTTTATTCCTATCAAGTGAGATTTTTTATTTTCGGTATATTAGCTTTCTCGTAGTCTATCTTTTCTTTGTGTTATTTGTTTCGTAATCCATTTTCGTTGACCTCCATGGGAGACAAAAATCATATCTGTACTCTTGGAGATTACTCCAAACCTAGCCACGAAGGCTATAGGAACACCATTAAGCTCCTCGAAAGGAACAATGTGGTGCTTCTTCGATCCGACACCATTCAGTTGGTGCAAAACGGATGCTCATTCCACAAACTTCGGTCCAAGGATCCAAACCAACATCTTAAGGATTTCTTAAAACTTGTAGACTTACTCGACCTTGATGTTGCAAATAGGGAAAGAACGCGCTTATGTTTTTTTTTCAATTTTCCCTTCATGATTAAGCTAGCAATTGGCTTGAACGTCTTCCAACAGGATCCATCTCAACATGGGAGGATCTTACCACTCGTTTCCTTGCTCAATTCTTTCCACCAAGAAGGACTGCAAAACTTCGTAATGACATCCTTATGTTCTAACAACATCAAGGAGAGTCTCTCTCTGGAGCATGAACTCGTTTAAAGGCTTACTCCAAAAAGTCCCTCATCATGGAATCGATTTTTAGCTTCAAGTCCAAATCTTTTATGACCATGTCAATCCCGCCACAAGACTAACCATTGTCTAATCGGCTGATGGTAAGCTTCGTGACAGAAATGCCAAAGAATCCTGGGCACTATTAGAGTACCTCGCCCTCTATGACAACGAAAGTTGGAACGACCCAAAGGACTTCACTAAGCTGGTCAAGGAAATCTCTTTGCCTCAAGATGTCCCGAGTAGATCCAACTGTTGTCTCGTCGAGCTCGAAAATCAAGTCCAATGCTTGATAGAAGCTCATCTTGCTCCTAAGCAACATGTTCAAGTGAACAAAATCACTTCTTCATGTGAGATCTGTAATGGTCCCCATGACACTCAGTACTGCATGGAAAATCCTAAGCAATGCGTCCTTACGTACCGGTGAAGTGGGAGGCAAGTGGTACACTTTTAAACCCGAGGAAAACAATCTTGGTGACACCTATAATCCGTCATGGTTAAGTCACCCAAACCTTAGGTGGAGACAACCCTAAAATTCTCAAAATAATTTTTCAAACCCACCTAATCGGTTTCAACCTAACGGTTCGATCCCGAACCGCCCCTTCAACAACAATCCTCAAAGTTTTAACAATCAATCAAATCTTGAAGGATTGGTGTCCAACTTCATGGCATCTCAAGACGCTAGATTGTCCAAGTTTGAAGTCGAATTTAAACAACAACAAAGCAAGATGACCAACAAAATTGACACAGTCTTGAAGGCCATCACTGATTGAATAACATGAGCACTCCTAAGTGACACGATCAAGAGCCCAAAACTAAATGTTAATTCTACCTCTCTAATTTTGTCTGCTCGTTCTTACCCAATGGAAGATCCCAGTGCTCAGCTCATCATCCTAATTCGATCAATGCTGTCAAAACGTGTTCCAAAGAGATAAACCGTTCCTAAAAGGACCAACTACAAACGGTTACGGAAATTAGAACAAGACAAAGTAAAGAACCCAAGCAAACTTTTGAAGATGAATTCAAGGATTTACATCTCAATCTACCGGTTCTCGAAGTCCTAGCTCATGCTCCAATGTATAATGCAATTCTAGACAAGTACGTGGAGAGCTTAGAGCTAGGCGAAAATAGGTCCGCATTTATCCAAGGTGAAATGCCTGAAAGGATGGAAGACTCCTGATTATTCACTCTACCTTGTAGACTAGGAGATTCCAAACCGTTTGATGCCTTAAATGATTTTGGGGCTTGCATGAACATAATCCCATTATACCTCTTAAAAAACTCAACATAAGACTATTAAAGGAAACTGACCATGTTTTTGGGTTAGCAAATGGAACCAAGTCTTATCCTGTTAGAATTGTTAGAGATGTAGAATTCCACATAGGAAGACTAAAACTCTTAAACAACTTTTATGTAATCTACATGAAAAAGGACCCCGAAACCGTCATTTACTCAGTAGGAATGAGGATTTTCCTAGCAACGATAATGTAGCAGTTCAGTTTTTGATCTGTTGGAAAAGCGATAAATAGCTTTGCTAGGAGAAAGGTATCTACTAGATTCAATAGGTTCGGTGTAAAAGGAATCGAACTAGGTGAATAGGAAGCACCATATTTGTTAGGTTCATGAAAAAGACTCGGTCACCCCGTGTATTGTCTAGAATAGCATAGCTTGTAGTCCTAATGTAAGCGTATGACTTATGGTATTAGGCCGAGTCTTTACCTACATCTAAGCCTACACCATAGCCCATTTTCTAGGGCATGTAACTCACTATATAAGCCTCTTTCCAGCCATGGAAAGAGGTTGGTTGTTCATTTTATCAAACACACACTTAAGGTGTTTGTCTTCTTCACTCAGTTCTCTTTACTCTCTCATAATAATAATCGGCCAACCCTAATCTTACTCCTTTCGTGTTATGATATCCAATATCCTACAATTGGTATCAGAGCCCATGGGATGATTAGCTTGATTGTGTGTGCGTTTTCTGGGTTAGTTTAGATCAAAAGTTTAGTTTTTGAAGGTTTATAGTCTTGTTCTTGGTTCTCTTTGATCTTGGAGTTTATGATGTTCAAGTTCATGTTTTTATAGTTGTTATAGCCTTCTTGTACTAAGTTGTGCAGAAGAAACCAAGCAAAAACATCCAAAAGGGTGATTTTAGGCATTTGTAGGTGAAAATCCAAGTTTTTCAAGCTAGCGAGTTAAGGTTCTGTTATGAGATTGTCTCAGCTGAAGTTAAGGTACTGGTTCTCGGCAAGAGTCAGATAGTACACTGTTCATTGTGTCAGATAGTTTTTACTGTGTCAACGAACTTTGTCTCTTTTGCAGGTAGCGACCTTAGGTCAAGCGTGTTAACTTTTCTTGCAGGCAGCGGGTTGGCTCTAGCGAGTGACAGGTTATTTGAAGACAATTTTCTAGCGACTTGTGAACAGGAACTCTGCCCATTTGGTTTCTTTTTAGCGAGTTATCATAACTTCTTAATAGCGAGTTGAGTCCAGCGGTTACAGGTTATCTGAAGACAATTTTCTAGCGAATTGTGAACAGGAACTCTGCCCATTTAATTTCTTGTTAGCGAGTTGCACAGCTTCTTCATCGCGAGTTGAGTCCAGCGAGTTACAGGTTATTTAAAGACTATTTTCTAGCGACTTGAGAAGTGGAACTCTGCCCATTTTCTTTCTTTCTAGCAAGTTGTCACAGTTTCCTCATAGCGAGTTACAAGGTAGCGAACTGTGAGCCTTAGGATTCTTAGACTTTTGGACTTAGTTTTAAACTTGATAAATTTCAACCTGTAATCTTAACAAACTTGAACAACATTTCACCAATTCAAACATTCAATCACCACTTTTAACATACAATCACTAATCATTGTAACGATCCAACGTTTATCATAATACAAGTAATCAATCATGTGTAATTCTGATGATATTTAAGCGGTCGGTTCTAATACCCGCCCTCCTATGCTCGATAGGACTGATTACGACTCATGGTCACAACGAATCCGACTGTATTATAAGGGAAAGCAAAATGGAATTTACATTCTTCAATCAATTGATCATGGTCCATTTGAGCTTGGAACCACCAGGGACACACTTGTAACCACACCTGAAGGGGGTATTCTTCTTGGACCAGAAAGGCCTCGCACTTATGATGATCTAAATGACAATGACAAGAAATGATTCGATGATGATGTCTAAGCAACCAACATTGTGCTTCAAGGATTACCCAAAGACATCTACTAGCTCATCAATCACGACATTGAAGTAAATTCTATTTAGGACAATGTCAAAATGCTTCTTGCGGGATCTAAGCTCACCAAAGAAGACAGAGAATCTTAGTTGTATGATGAATTTGAATGTTTCAAGATGCTTCCTAGTGAAAACATCAATGAGTACTATGTCCGGTTCCACAAGCTCGTCAATGACATGAGAAATATCAAGATGACAATGCCTAACAGTCAGCTAAACTCCAATTTTATGAACCACATGTCACCTGAATGGGATAGGTTTGAAACAACAGTTAAACTTAACAAAGGGCTGAAAGAGGCAAACTATGAACAACTGTATGCATACTTGAAACAACATGAGAAGCATGCCGCCTAAGATCGACTGATTATTGACAGAATCACTCCAACGACTAATGATCAACTTGCATTTGTCTTAAGTGTTCAACCCTACTCCTAATCGTCACAGGTTCAGCCTCATCAATATTCACCATCCTCAACACCTCTTCAGTCACCTCATGTCTAATCACTTCAGCATCCACAATTTACTAAAACATCACCACTTGACTCTGGATACACCCAAACTGATGAAATACTTGACACTCTCACCAAACAAGTTGCACTCCTTGCCCAATCATTCAGAGCAACTCTCCCTCAGACAGACAACCAACTTCAAACCTCGTCTAACACTCGAAATCAAGCAACAGTTCAAGATGGTCAGGTAGTGGTTCATAATGCACAAGGGTGACAGAATCAGAATTAGAGGAACTTTGCTCAGGAAAATGGTGCCGTAGGCAGTGGAGGAGCGCATAATAGAGCTGGGAATGCCAATACATGTCAAGGAAAACTGATCAAGTGTTATAATTGTAATGGGCTTAGACATATCGCATGGAACTGCACTCTGTCAAAGCATCCATAGAATTCTGATTACTTCAAGGACAAGATGCTGCTGATGCAAGCTCAAGAGAATGGTGTAGTGCTAGATGAAGAAGAGCTACTATTTCTAGCTGGTGAACAAACTAACACTTTTGATGCAGATGTGGATAATCAACCAGTCCGATACTTAGCTTTGAATGAGGACAACATCTTCCAGGCAGATGAATGTGATGCTTGATGATGATGAACCTACAGCTCAGTCTATTTTTATGGCCATTTTGTCCTCAACTAGGCCAGCAAATCTACAAGACGGTCCATCTAATGCATCCATTTTATCTGAGGTACATGATCTGGAAAATGCTATTGATCCTAGTGATAATCATTAGGTCGAACATGAGATTTATGATGAAGTACAACAGAAAAATGTTATTGAATCAACTAGTGCTAATATGGGTAATAGTAATGTTATTCCATATGAACAATATTTGACGATCAATGACATTTCTGTTATACCAAGTAGTGCATCTTCTGTTCCAAATAATGCATATGTGTTGCATGATAATGATGCGTACGTTCCTCCTGACCCTTTGGCCACTGAACTCAATATATATAAGGAACAAGTTGCTATTTATGAACAACGCGCTAAGTTTGAACTGACACTATGTGAACGAAAAATGGATGAACAAATGAGTATACTTATTCAAGATCGCAATAAAAAGGAAGAAAATCTTAAGAAGGAACTTCATTCTGTAAAGTTACAACTTAATTCAACCATTCAGAACAACAAGATAATTGAAGAAACTGTAACTGCCTTAAAACAAGAGTTCAAACAGAAAGTGTCCAAATTCCTATCTGATTTTTCAAATCTGAAAAATTTAAAAGATAAACTCGAGAATAAGTTATACTCACAAGATCAATCCATTCAAACTGTTCATATGATGCTAAAACATACAAAGTTGTATGACCAAGATGTTGAAACGGCCATAGGTTTTACCTCAGAAAGGCCAAAAAGGCTCAACCGGCACTTTATGATAGTGATGAACTTCTTAAGACGCATCATGTCCTTATAACTATTACATCATCTGAGGAAGACCTTGAGTTAGCTAAGACCACAAGAATGAAAATGAATGAGAAAATGAATGACTCTGTGTGTGTGGAAAAAAGGGTTAAAATTATACCTCCTAACTTATTCCAAAGGAATTTTATGGCCACTTTTCACTCACAGACCCAACTAACTGGACAAGTATTTCGGTCTAATGAAAAAAAAAAATTTTTAAATAAACAAGGAAAAGAAGGCCTAAGATCTTAAGTTAAAACCCCTAACCTTCTCAGTTTCTACCACCTGCGACAGTGTATCCACCCATTACTCCTGTCCATTTGGTCCCCGCACGCCTTCATACTACAGTCAAGTAAATTTTGGTCTGTATGGATCTTATCTCAACTTTTTTGGGGACTTTGAGAAAACGTGGTAAGATAACGAATACTCCAAGGGATATAACTGAAGGGGAAAGGGGTTTTGAATAACAAACTAGCTTTTATGTGACAATAAAAGACCAAAGGTCAAAAAGTCAAGTCAGACCCAAAAAGTCAAAGGGTAAAATCGTCATTCAAAAATTCGAAAATTCTCGGATGATACAAAAGTAGTTTTTTAAAATTTGGAGGCTGAGGTGGACCAAAATACGATTGCCTTAAAGAGTGGTGAGATTGAACGGAAAAACCTTCTTATCATAAATGAGACTTTGATTGCTATTTGTATTGCCCAGGATGTGTTTTATACTGCTACTGATTCTGTTATGAATGCATCTCGATTTCATGAATTATCTACTGCTTATAATGTTGCAATGAATTGTGCTGTTGATCTTGAAGCTGAGAGTTCCAAATTACTTGAAAATATTCTAAATGATGATCATAATACCATGGTCAAGGATTTTTCAAAATTAGAGATTGCCCACCTTAATTTACAATTAAAGTATCAACATCTTAAAGAAAATCTCAAAAACTTCAAATCCAAGTCATCTAAGGATGTTCCTGAATTTGATGCATTTTTTGAACTCGGTAAACGGGATGATCAGATTCAAGGTCACAAAAACACTATCCGTAAGTTGAAAGCTCAAATTTCCTAGTTGAAAGCTAACAAAAGTGATGAGATGCGCCACCTTGATTATAAGTCTCTAGATTCTCAAAACTTACAATTAAAAGAAACTGTCATAGCTTTACAAGAACGACTAGAAAATTTTAAAGCTGAAAATGAAAAGGTTAAATAGCATTATCAAGAGTTATTTAACTCCATTAAAATAACGCGTGTTAAAACCATTGAAAAGACAACTTCTTTACAAACTAAAATTGAGAATCTAAAGACTCAATTCAAGGGGAAGCTGCCATGCGTCACTAGCAATGTTGCAACACCAAAGGTCTCTGTTTTTGAAAAGCATGCGGTTGATGTCAACCCTCTTCCTCAACCTTTAAGAAACAATAGGAGTGTTCATAACGGTTATCTCCACCGCCTTAAGGATACTTTAGATACACTTCGTGAGACAGTCGAAGAGGCTAGAAGTAACCGACCTTCTGATAACAGTCTGGAGTATGCCTGCGTTTACACTAAACAATCTCAGGAATTATTAGAATATGTGAATGCCTCATGTCCTAAAGCGGATAAAAAACGTGATAAATTTATCGCTACTACACCTTTTACCAGGAAAAAGCACGTAACCTTTACTGAACCATTGGAACTTCGGGCAACAACACACCAAAACATGTCAAGCAACAATCAGCTCAACAGACTAATGTTCCTATTATTCCTTCTACAGGAGTAAGCACTGCCACTACAGCTAGAAGGTCACAGCCTAAGAGCAACACAACGCATGATAAGACCTCTCCAGCTAACAGTGTGCAACAAACAGAATCATGTTGATTCGAGTACTAGCGTTAGGCGTACTGTATTTAATACGAATTCTAATTCACTTTGCAAGACATGTCATGAATGCATTATTTCCTTTAATCATGATAAACGTGTTGAACATTTCTTGAAGTCTTCCAAAACACCCCCAGTCAGAAAAATTTGGAGAGTCAAACAGGTTAAACAAACATGGAAACCCACAGGCA
This sequence comes from Tanacetum coccineum, assembly GCA_026074375.1. Lineage (NCBI taxonomy): Eukaryota > Viridiplantae > Streptophyta > Magnoliopsida > Asterales > Asteraceae > Tanacetum > Tanacetum coccineum. The sequence goes on along the minus strand of BQNB010149029.1, from coordinate 1,932 downwards.
AAGTATTTACCACAGTGGGATATCATTGGAAGCCCACTGGTAGAATATTCCCTTTAGGTGAACAGTGCCCTTTAATTAGGATTACTAAACCTAAAGTAATGCCTGTAAAATAATGGAAGCCCACTGGTAGACTAATCCCGTTAGGAGGACAGTGCCCTTTAGTTAGGTCTACTGCACTTAATAGTGGTACCATGCTTCCTGACCCACAGGCAAATAATCCTCCTGTGGAATATAATCTTGTTTGCACTAACCAACAGGACCCCAACTGCAATTGGGGATCCAATTTATCAAAATCTCCATTTTTGTCTTTGTTCAAATGCAGGTCGTACAGATCGTCCTTTGGTATTTGGACTCAGGCTGCTCAAAACATATGACTGGAGATCACTCACGGCTCAGGAATTTTGTAAAAAAGTTTATCGGGACTGTCAGATTTGGAAACGATCATTTTGGTGCAATTATAGGTTATGGATATTATGTAATTGGTGACAGTATGATCTCCAGGGTATACTATGTGGATGGACTTGGTCACAACCTTTTCTCTGTCGGTCAATTTTGTGACTCCGATCTTGAAGTTGCCTTCAAAAATCACACATGTTTCGTCAGAGATTTAGATGGTGTCGATCTTATTAAAGGCAGTCGTGGCACGAACTTATACACCATATCTGTTGAAGACATGATGAGGTCATCTTCCATTTGCTTACTGTCTAAAGCCTCAAAGAACAAATCCTGGTTGTGGCATCGCCGTTTGAATCACTTAAACTTCGGTACCTTAAATGATCTTTCTCGTAAAGATCTTGTTCAAGGATTACCTAGGTTGAAGTTTGAAAAGGATCATCTGTGTTCCGCATGTCAACTTGGAAAGAGCAGGAAAGCAACCCACAAACCCAAAATGGTTAACACCATTATGGAAGTTCTACACACCCTTCACATGGATTTATGCGGACTGATGAGAGTGCAGAGTATAAATGGGAAGAAATATATTTTTGTAATAGTTGACGACTATTCAAGGTTTACATGGGTGAAGTTTTTGAGATCAAAGAATGAGACTCCAGAGTTTGTTGTCAAACTGCTAAAACTACTACAACTCGGCCTCAGCAAGACGGTCAGAATGTTCGCATTAATAATGGTACATAAATTGTCAATAAAGACTTAACTGCTTACTATGAAAGTGTCGGCATTACTCACGAGAAAACTATTTTGAGAACTCCTCAGCAGAACGGCGTTGTCGAACAATGAAACCGCACTCTTATGGAAACTGCTTGAACTATGCTGATCTTCTCCAAGGCTCCAATGTTTCTTTGGGCAGAAGCTATTGGTACTGCCTGTTACACCCAAAACCGATCCCTAATACATACTCTTCATATAACACCTCGTGTTTTAGGTCATTGTACGACATTATATAATTCACAATTTATTTTTAGTGTTTTACGCATTTGCTCTTAAATCGTAATCGTTAAGCTAAATCGCGTAAACTAAAAACGATCATTCAATGTAAACGGGCATTAAACGATTAAACGTTTACATCAACCACTTGAACAATTGCCCTAGAAATCCTCCTTTGGTTCCTTGACTTAGTCTTCCATCCATATAAGGCTTTATCTAGCAAGTAAACACACATCTTTCATTTTCCAAAGTGTAAACAAAATCAAAACTCTCCCATTTCCTTTATACTAGCCCATGGCTCAAAATAACAAACATACACAATCTATACAAAATTTTCTACCACATATACAAGCATACATACATCATATCTAAGACCTACTAAGGTGGTTTCAAGGCTTGGTTAAGCATTTGCAAGCAAGGAAGCAAGAAAAAGGAAATTCGGGTTTACTTAGGAAAATTAGGGTTTCACCTTAAGTTTTCTAGCTAAGGGTTAAATCACAAGGGTATGATTGTTATTATTGTCTCTACTCATCCATACAAGGTTATTTA
>BQNB010149028.1:0-16222 GCA_026074375.1 Tanacetum coccineum | reverse complement strand
TTTGATGTTGACTTTGTATTTTGTTATCCTAGTTTCGTCGAGTCTTGGCTTGGCAACGTCTTTTACATGTGTTCTTGTATATAATTAACTTGCCACCACTCAAAAATTTCCCAAATATCCTAAACTGTATTTTCTTAGGTGCTTACGCCAAAGCGATGGAGGTTTTTTTATCCTTTATCAAGCTTATGATAATTTATATACTATGATAGGTAGTGAGTGTTATTTTCCCATTTCCTATATTATTATAATTCATTATTACACCTGAGAGAATGAGAGAATCCAAACACTTATGTGAGGTGCTAGTATATAATTTCCATGCTTTTAATTACGAGGTCTAATGAGTTGTGCCATGAATTATATTTATTGAGTAGGTTAAATGCCCTCGATATTGCTATTTATTAGGTAGAAAAGCCTATTTGCTTGAGGACAAGCAAATTCAAGTGTAGGGGTATTTGATGAGGTGTAATTTTATACACTTTTTCAGGGTCATTTAACCCATGAATTGATACAAATAACCCCATTTATCGTGATTAATTTTTTTTGTGATTTTAGCATTTGGAAAGCATTTGAAGGAAATACATACATTTTAGACTCAATTTGGGAAAAACGGGACAAGATTTAAACTTTACTCGAACATACTCAAGGTTTTGTTTCCAGACCGTGGAGACGGCGTCAACATTCCTTGTGAAACCGTCAGAGCACTCAAGGGACGATGTCAAGATCTTCTATGATGACGTCAAACTAACCGACTCAAAAGAAGCACATAAAAGATTCTACGGGCTGACAACGTCACGGTTTGTTGTGACGGCGTCACAAGATAAAGATAACCATTCAACTTGCGAGCGAAGTGCCAGATATTGTTTTGATCATAACTCCTTCATACAAACTTGGTTTTTGACGATTCAACTGCCCACACAATCGCAGCGAGAAAATCCAAAAGATGGTGAAAAGTCAGGGTGACGACGACAATTGTTAATCTTGACGTCGTCAAATCCCACCGACTTAACTAATGCCTATAAATTTAGCCTCATAACTTCGTTTTATGTAAGCCCCTAACCCTAAGTCTGATTCTAGGGTTTATGTAGGTGTTTTTTAGAAACTTAGAAGGTCGATTTTAATCCATAAACATCTTGTAATGGTTTGATTATCATTTATATCTTAATTCATGTCTTTAATTCTTGTTGATTATAATTTCTCTTATTTAAGTATGCTTGGCTAATTCATCTAGTATATATCTAGGAATGCATGAAACTTGTCATTAATTAATTAGATTTTATTTTTTTCTTATTGATGTTGTGGATCCTCTATATTCATCATTAAGGCGTGACGAATCCAATGAGTTTAATTGATTATATTTTGTAATTCTTGTTTCCTATTGCTTTTTGTTGGTGGTGTGCATGTTAGGCTCTAGAAAACTAGCTTTATAGCATTAGTGAAAGTGTCGTCGAGGTAGGTGTAATTAAAGATAGTTACAATTCTTAAATTTATATTTTGCCAACATTACCTAAAACACCACGTTAACTGAGCAGTGCACCCAGTCAGATGGAGTTACCAGGATAATAGGAGTGTCGATCACTAATAGCGAAGAACTAATTATTGTTTATCAATTTTTTTTGTTTACTAAACTAAGTTTAATTTAAACTATGTTTAATTCAATTCTATGTAAACCTATGCTAAACCTATGTTAATCCTAATTCTAATGGATAAAAAGGGAGGTTTTCAGCCTGAGAGACTGGCACAGGTTAGTGGTGACTTTGATCTACTTAAGACACAATAACACACGCAAGCAAACAAATAAAAGATAGAAGAGCGGTCTAGCAAAATATAAGAAAATTGTATTAACCATGATTAATCCAATTAGAACATTGGTTTGTTTATTTAGTGCAATGAATACTTATCTCGAGGTGGCATATCATTCTTAAGGCTTAGGTGTTACTTCTTCCAAAGACCTAGATATGTAGAATTCTGTCACAATTAAACACATCCACATAAAGCACCCTATTTGCTGATTATAATCTATCTTAAGGATTAAAGCAATGGTGATCTTGTTAAACCCTAGCTTATTAAGACTTTACCCACTTATTGCTTAATGGAAATTCATATACTAGCAGTCCACTGGCCAAGTCTTTACCAATTGATTAAGAACGTACTCGTTGATCCCAAGGGTCACGTGCAAGTCCAACTAGGCTCACTAATCTAAAGGCAAAGATACGTCATTATTTGTGATCCTATTGGTTTACATATATAAATCACTATATGGAGAGCCATCCCGGCATCTAGCTAACTTGGTCCATATCACTAGATCCAGTTGAATGATAGGTCGCATACAAAAGCATGTAAACAAGTATAAATTGATAAACATAAACAAGCAATCAACGATAAATTAAGCATTCGAGATAAGCAAACCAAACATTCAAATCTTTATAATAATGGCTAATACCCAAGGGTATTAGCCCTTAAACGTCATAATCAATACAAGAGTAATAATTCAACCAAGGTAAACTAACCGAGTTAAACGAATGATACTAAAAATTGAAGGATTACTAGAGTATAGGAGATTACAAAGTGTTTCCTATGGAATGAGTAGCTTTGCTAGACCTCTTCAGCTCTTCTGAAAATCGACTTTTGTGGTTAAGGTATCAAAAATATGATCAAGCACAATGAAAACCCATTTTTAGGTTTTTCTATTTATAGGGTCTGGAATTTGGTCGATACGGCGTATCAAAAGACTTGGATATGGTGTATAAGGGGTTTCTTGGAGTAGGGACCACGTTCGATATCTTCCAGAATATTTTATTACTTTAAATTAAATACGGCGTATAGACTCCTTCTGGATACGACGTATTGATCTTTATTCCTTCGTGGTCTTTTGTAAAGTGCAGGCACATATATGTTGTATCTTCCTTGATGGATACGGCGTATAGGATGTCAGAACAATTTCCTCATATTTCTCTGTTTAAGCTTCAGAATGCGTGCCTTTTTGCTAATCTTCACCAAGTACTCCATAATTACTGCAATTCTCAAATACAAATGATTAAGTAACAATTCTTGCAATAATCATACAAAATGGGTTATTTACATGGGATAAATGATGCTATAAAAGTAAACTGTTATTATGTATCATAAACCCCACACTTAATGTAATCCTACTTTTCCCTCCAAGTATCCTTTAGAAGTTTATGAAAATATGTCCCTATGAATTTTACCGTTAAGCATTTATTCGATCAATTACAAGTACACAACCAAACACGTTACAAAATAGGAAGATGAAAACACTCAAATCCACTCAAACAATCTATTGGTAAACATGTAATAAAATTCGCTCAATGCTCGAATCGTGACGATATTTCTATCATCGGCTAGACAAGGATACACATCTTGTAACGCACTCTCTGATGAAGAGGCATCACTTATAATCATAGGCGTCATATCAAAGGCCAAAAAAGGTCATAAAACAAAACTGATAAAGAAAAGGTGGAAAGCCGGAAACAAACATCGGCTCCCATTATGAAGTTTAACATGCATAAACGTAAAGGAAGTTTAAAGGACGAAACATGTGTCCAAAACATAAGTCTGCAAGAGTCAATAATAATAGAGTGGAAGCTAAAGGGGTCTCTTCCTAAGCACAATCTCTCATGCCCAACTCCCTCTAGTTACCTGCCGTAAGAAACATGAAAAGAATACGGCTGAGCATGACGCTCAGTGCACGGATACAATGATAATGAAATAATAAACATAAGTCCTGAATAAGGAATATAAAGCAGCGGAAAGATTCATGAGTGTCATGAGGAACCTGGAGAAATATGTCATGAAGAATAGCGATGAACATGTAAAACATAGTTGTTAAGATGTACAAGTATAATGAAATGTCATAGGTAGCGTAACATAGCAATAAGGGTTTGCCCACGAGCTCATATAATCATACATAACAATAACGTGCATACATGCATAAAGTAGAGGGGATGCCTCAACATGTACTAGAGGGTGACTCTATAATAAAATAGTGGAGGGATCAGCTCAATGTGATGAGATGTAGAGCACACAACCAACCAAATCACCATGAACGTGTAAACAAGTAAACTAGGATGCACCCATACGCCCCAATAATAAAGGACAGAACATGAAATAAAGTAAACATGAAAAGGACGCCGCGTGAAAATCACTCCTCACAACGCGAAAGAGTCATGACACAGGTGCCTCAAGAGTCATGTCATGTTACCTCCATAACTAGTGGTAATCACATAAATCATTGGTCATGCATATAATCCACGGGCATTAGTGGTTTATAAAAATAAAACAAAGGAATAAATCAAGGCAAAACATAGAAATGGGGAAGTCATAGCAAGTTCTGGGGAATGAATCAAGAATAAAGGAAGTCCTAACTGAAAGGACGGGATATCCGTACCTCGGTAAATGAAGCATGAAAGGAAGAAACAGAAAGATAGCACTCCTTCATCACACGTGCTACATGAAAAAGAGCTTGTAATAAGTTACTTGTGCATATTGTTAAGTTTCTACTATTTTTAGTATCTTTCCTTGAATAGAATACTTGTGTGTTTCTTGAATTATGGGATTACCATGATTTGTATCTTATAATACTTGAAATATCGAAAAGTAGTAACTTCCTTTAAATAGTAACTTTCTAAAAATAGCAGGTTTCCATAAATAGTAACTTTCTAAAAATAGCAGGTTTCCATAAATAGTAACTTTCTAAAAATAGCAGGTTCCCATTTCTGTGTCTTGGATTAATAATAATCTATTTTAATTAATTAGATCAATCATGTTATTTAATATACTTGAGGTTATAATTAATAATTTATAATATTTAATGGATGTAATGCCAACTTCATGATAATATGGATGTTAATAGTACTTATTTAATGTTAAGGATATAATGGTCATTTCTATAAACTTCAAGGGTAATACCTGTAATTAGTTCACGTTAAAGCTTTAAACTGTCAATGTATATTTTAGTCATGCTTGTTTACTCGTCTTATCGTTTTCCGACGACTGTTCTTGTAAATTAAATAACAATGAAATTCATTAAGCTTTTCATTTTAAGTCTCTTTTAATTAATCTAACACGTATAGAAACAATTTAATTATCGTGATAATGTGACCCGTAATTTAAATCCCCAAATGGGCCGAATACCCCATGTGGGCCGGACCCACTTGGGTCGAATGCAAATTAAGCCCAAGCAATAGGCCGAGTGGCCTTGGGCCTGCGTGTGACTTTGGGCCGGTTAGCCCACACCAATTAAACCATAAGCCCGAAAACAATTTAGCTCATTAGCCCACATATTAAGCCGAACCACATTAAGCCATAAGCCTATTTTATAAGCCGAAAATCGTTAAGCCATAAGCCCATATTATAAGCCGAAATTTATAAGTCATGAGTCCACCTTTATAAACCGAAAATCATTAAGTTTTATAATCCCCTTTTTACGTCAAAAATCATTAAGTCATAACCCACTTATCAGCCGAACCAATTAAGCCATAAGCCCTTATTTAAGATGAAAACAATTATGTCATAAGCCCACATGATAAGCCGAAATTCATAAGCAATGATATGCCGAGCCCTTAAGGGGTCTCGGCTTGGTTATTGGGTCACAACACACGACGCAACACACCCAATTTAATCTATGCCGAGAGCCTTAGGGTCTCGGCTTATTTCCGTGACAACCGAACACAATCATCAATACAATTATGCCGAGCCCCATATGGGGTCTCGGCTTGGTTCTTTTGGCCAAAAGCCACCCGAACACTCCCCTACACATGCCTTACTCGACTTTATTCATCAAGTAACATATTAACATTAATTAACTATCATAATTCACATCTTTTCCTTGTTCTAATTTATGTATAATCTTTATTATTTCATGTGACTTGTTTTCATGCATGCATAATAATCAAAAGAAAAGATAAAAAGGTTTTCGTGAGATACCGATTACGGGGATGGATCGAGGATGGAATAGAGGTAGAAAACACTATGATTTCACGAACAAAGATCGAAAAACTCCTCCTTCTTCCTTGTGGGTGCCGCCGGTTTGTAGAATAGTTTAGGGTTTCTTATTTTTTAAATTCTTGTACAATGAATGAGATAAAAGAACTTGTTAATTATATTGAGTTTAAGCTTATGGGCTTGGGCTTGGACTTGCTTAACAAGATGGGGCTCTTTTCTTTGTGTATATGCCGAAATATTCATAAGCCCATAGATAATTATGTAGTTTTTATTTTATGTCATATTTCGTGTGTCTTCGTGTGTTCATGATTTGTAAATTTTAATTTCGTGCGTTAACTAGTCATGATATTAAATTCATAGGTTTTCTTGTCGTGATTTTATTGTTTATTAAGATTTTAAATTTCATGGTATTTTCATGTGGGTTTTACAACTCTTCCCCTCTTAAAAGAATAATTCGTCCTCGAATTAGAAATATGATACGACTGAAAAGAACATACCAGATCATGGAAGAAAAATGAGATAGGAAGTCCGTATAGACTCCTCGGTTTTCCCAGCGCTGGCTTCCCTTCAGATATCCTCCAAATGATTTTTAACGAAAGGAATAGTCTTTTTCTCATGACTCTGACTGACTGTCTAATGAATAGACTCGGGTTCTTTCGTGTAAAGATAGAAGCTTCAACCGATCTGACCAAATGGATAAGAGACAACGTGGAGATGGTGATACTTGTAACCTCTGAGTAAAGATATATGAAATACGTTGTGAACATGAGAGAGTTGGGGAGGTAACGCCAAACGATAAGAAACCTCACCCACGCGTTCAAGAATTTCAAACGGTCCTATAAAACGAGGACTAAGCTTGCCCTTAATACCAAAACGCCTGACTCCAAGGTAGTGATCTTCCAAGAATAAACAATGTTCAACAAGCTGAAATTTTAACAATCTGCGATGCTGTCGGCCTTAACTTCTGACGTGTCTGAGCTTCTTTAAGCTTTTCCCTGGCGACAGCGACCTTCTCATTGGTCACCTCAATCATCTCCCTGGGCCCTCAAGAACCCGCTCACCAACATTGATCCCAACAGATAGGGAAAGCACTGGCAATTCCTAACCGTATAAACATTTCAAAGGGAGCGCAACCCATTGATATTTGCATGCCAACTGTTATTATTCCGAACTTCAACGAAAAAAATAGTTAGTCCGTGGGAGAGGGGGGGGGGCGCCAATTGTCCTGTCCATATCTAAAGCAGCATGAACGTAAATGTCTCGCGGAGGTTTCGTTAGATCTGTGAGAGAGGGTAGATGCTTTAACAGTGTCCCGTCTGGTCTCTGGAGTGAGGAGGGAGAAGGGCCGTACTGAACTTGAGCCTGGTTCCCCAAGCGTTCTGTAAACCTTCCAAAACGAGACTGAAACGTGGATCTCTATCGGATCCACGATTGCTGATTGGAGTACCCGTTAGTACGAACTTTCATTCCCTATTCTTGCTGGAAACTCTCTGCCAATCTACTGAATGAAAAATCCCATACGAATAGGAGAAACGCTCTATTCTGGTCAAACGATCCACGACTCCCCCAGATAGCGTCGTGCTTCCTCTGAGTCCGTGTAAAAAACCTGTAAACCACTAACCATAGATATTTCGTCCCATTTCCAAACAGGAATCTCAAATGTTGATAGTAAAAACCAACTTGCACAACGCAGATGTTCGAATCTTACCTTTTGCTGACAGATAAAACAACTTTGATATACAAATTTTGCCTGAGGACATCTCGTTTCATACCACTACATAACCACTCCAACCAGAAGTGTTGCTTGAGATCATGATAACGCTCTTCGTCGAACCCTGGATGAATGGAAAAAAGGAGAACTATGAGCTTCGGTCATCAAAACCACTACTCCCAGAAGTGCAAAGGATCATTCCAGGTACAATAAACTTAGTTGCCAGAGCATGGCCCTTGCCACAGAATGCCACATCACATCAACAATCGAAAACTTGGATCGGTCAGCTTGTCTAAATTCTGGATGATTGCCCAGATTTCACACCATTCGTCCTTATTGAACCCCTGCCATAAACGGAGAAATTAAAGTTAGCTCAACCCCCTCAGACCTAGCCCAGAAACCATTCGACCACTAACACATAACTCAATGTCCAAAACGTTTCATCAGATCACGAAAATGCTCTTCTTCTACTTTGATGAATGCCAGCTTATCATACCAATCATACCTGATAATCCTACTTAAACAGCGTCAGCCATCCGACATTTGCTTTCCCCGGATGATACTGAATGTAGGGTCATAAACTTTAGTAACTAAAACCAACGTCTTTGTCTCATATATAATTCTCGCAAGATGAAAATATACTTGATACATTTATGATTGAACGGTGAAAATGTCACATTATTTCGCCATAAAGTATGACTCCTAGAATTTAAGAGCGAAAAACAACAGCTGCTAATTCTAGGTCATGGGTATGGCGTATAGTCTTCACACTCATAAGGTTTTAGCTGTCGTGATGCATAGGGCCACTCACTTTTGCCCATGCTGCATGAGTACACACCCCAAGTACCTTTCTTTGAAGCATCACTATAAATCTGAAATCCACCTGAACCGGATGGGAGAGTAAGGATAGGTGCGGAGACTAAACGCTGCTTAAGCTCTTCAAAGCTCTTCTCATCGCTCGTCGTTCCAAACAAACTTCTCACCCTTTCGCATGAGCTTATCAAGGGTAAAGGGCCAGTCGTGAAAACCCATCTACAAATCTACGATAATAGCCTGCTAATCCGAGAAAACTCCTTACTTCAGTCACTGATGTCGGTCTTGGCCACTTAGTGATAGCCTCAACCTTCGCCGGATCCATGGTAATCCCTTCTGATGAAACTATGTGACCCAGAAAAGCCACTTCTAAGCCACCAAAAAGTCGCACTTGGAAAACTTGCATATAGTTTTCTCTGTGGTAAGATCTGTAACAACAGTGCGAAGATGGTCCTCATATCCTCCTTAGATTTTGAAAAAACCAGAATATAATCCGATGAATTACGATGACTAAACTTGTCTAAGAATTCATGAAAGAATCGGTCATCAAGTTCCATAAACACAGCTGGAGCATTTTCGTGAGACAAAAGGCATAACCAAAAATCATCCAGTGGCCATAACGTGTCGAAAAGCAGTCTTGGAAATATCCTGCGCTTTCACTCGTAACTGATGGAAACCCGGATCCTTAAATCAATCTTGGAGAAAAGCTTACACCCTGAAGGCTGATCGAATAAATCGTACAATACTGAGAGGAGGATAACGATTACGGATAGTGATCTAGTTAAATTCACGGTAGTCGAGATACACAATCTCATGCTACCGTCCTTTTTTCTTGCGAACAAAAACTGGAGCACCCATGGCGATACACTTGGGCGGATAAAACCTCGCTCCAACGACTCTATTGGCAACTGATCCATCAACTCTTTCAACTCAATCGGAGCCAAGCGATAAGGAGCCTTGGAGATTGGCACTGCTTCCTGGAATAAGTTCAATGTGAATTCAACATCGCGAATGGAGAGAATTCCAGGAAGTTCTTCTGGAAATACGTCTTGGAAAATCGAAACAATTGGCATGATCATGAAATAAAGAAACATCTGAAGTCGTGCATGAATATTAGCAATGAAACCTTCACAGCCGTGATATAATAGAGACGTTGCTTCCTAAAGCATAATGCATTTTCATAGAATGTCCCGGTAGGGAAACCATGATAGATAAATTCAGGAGTCTGAATAATGCCGAAAAATCCACGACGGAATGACAACAATCGTAGCATGGTCGTCGATAACCAGTCCATACCCAGAATTATATCAAACTCACACATGTCTAAAAGAAGCGCATTAACTGAACGGATCTTGTCATTAAACTGTAGAGGAAGGTCTCTATACACATGGGTAATACGTGCGGAGTCTTTCATGGGCGTGGATATACATAACACATGGTCAAGTGGTACAGGTGTCATAGTAAGACATGAAGCAAACTTTGTTAGAAACACAGAATGTGTTGCACCCGTATCAAATAAAACAAATACTGCACGTCCGAAAATAAATAATGTACCAGTGATGGTACCTGTAGCATTAGCAGCCTGGTCCTGAGTCAGCGCAAAGACGCGGCCTGATGCGTCTGGCTTCTTGTCAGCATGACCAGACGAACTAGCCCCCGTGTTCTTCTTGCAATCTCTCTGAAGATGACCAGCTTGACCGCACTTAAAACAAGTACCTGCAGCACGACGACACTCTCCTGGTTTTTCTACGTCCACACGTGTGTGCAGACAGGAAAGTATAACCCCGGACGTGCCCTGTTTTGTTTGGAACCGATTCAATAATGGATTGTGAGACATGGATTTTGAGACAAAAAGTTGGAATAAACTTGTTACATCAACATGAATACCAGAAAGGTAGCTCGGTGGGACTGCTGACCCCTGTTCCGTTGGTCGCGTCCAGCACCAGAGTTCTGTTCATTTTAAAACGTGATGTATATTTATATCATAGAGCAGATGGAGGATGATAAAGAATTAAAGATTGGACCGTTGTTGTCACGTGAAGTGAATGGTTGCTATTGTGTTACGGAAGTTACCACAACAGCCCTGCCTGTCTACCCATGAACGGTCATTCTCTGTCATGACCCCTGGTGACTATTCTGCTGAATTAACGACTGATGCTGTCCCCCCTTATGCCTGAATAATGATTTGGGTTGGTACATGTTATAAAGATAAGAAGGTCAAAAAACGCTGATAGGTCACATAATTTAATTACTGAAGGTTTTACCTCTTCTGATCGTTCAGGCCTTCCATCAATCATCCCAGTCTCGGAGGAATCTCAAAGTTGCGAGCAGCATCTGCAACTTGATGCAACATCAGTAAACTCATGCATAGGCATAACGGTTTCTAGGATCGACTGTGAGACCCCAAACGAAAGTTCTTGCCTGCTCCTCTGAGTGCCAATCACAAGCCTGTCCAAGAAAATCCAGCTATACGGATAAAACGCTGCAAAAACTCATTACTGCTACTCGATAGCCTGTCCCTTTGGCGAAGAGAATGAAATTCCGCTTAGGCGCTCTTAGCTCAGCTCGATGGAAAAATTTGAGGAAGACTAACTCCTTTAAATTTGCCCATGACAAAGTGAGAATCCATGCAATCTCCTCCTTTGGCCCTGCTGTAAGGCCTTCCACCATGCCTAGCGTAGTCACCCTCAAACTTATAAACGGCTAACCTCGCTTTAAACACATCATCACAACCCATTACATCAAAGATCTTCTCCATGTGAGAGATCCAGTTCTCAGCATCAACTGGAGTTACCGCCTTCTCAAACGTACGGGGCTTTTGCTTGTTAAAGCGTTCCAGCCAGGTATGAATAGTGACTGGTGGAGGATTTCCACCTGAGCCACTAGCACCATTACGGTACTCTTCACGAACTTGTTCACGGATCTGTGGAAGCATAGCATCCACGGCTGCCTGGACAGCTGCAGCGAGTTCAGCATCTGTACGTGTGTTCACCATCTGTCATAAAGATATTTTAAAGGTTAAGCGGTCAAAACGGTCAAAACATGAATGAAGGAACGTCGATTCTGAAGGAACCTAATATCTACCCAATCCTCACAGGTCAAGTTTTAGAGCCTACAGGTCGAAAGCCTGGGCTCTGATACCATAATTGTAACGCCCCTCTCTGATGAAAGGCATCACTTATAATCATGGCGTCATATCAAAGCATAAAAGGCATAAAACATAACTGATAACGTAACAAGGTGGAAAGCCGGAAACAAACATCGGCTCCCATTATGAAGTTTAACATGCATAAACGTAAAGGAAGTTTAAAGGACGAAACATGTGTCCAAAACATAAGTCTGCAAGAGTCAATGATAATAGAGTGGAAGCTAAAGGGTCTCTTCCTAAGCACAATCTCTCATGCCCAACTCCCTCTAGTTACCTACGCCGTAAGACACCTGTAAAAGAATAACGGCTGACAAGACGCCATGCAACGGATACAATGATAATGAAATAATAAACCATAATCCTGAATAAGGAATATAAAGCAGCGGAAAGATTCATGAGTGTCATGAGGAACCTGGAGAAATATGTCATGAAGAATACGATAACCATGTAAAACATAGTTGTTATAAGATTACATGAGTAAATGAAATGTCATAGGTAGCGTAACATAGCAATAAAGGTTTGCCCACGAGCTCATATAATCATACATAACAATAACGTGCATACATGCATAAAGTAGAGGGGATGCCTCAACATGTACTAGAGGGGTGACCTCTGATAATAAAATGGGTGGAGGGATCAAGCTCAATGATAAGGATGTAGAGCACACACCAACCAATCACCATGAACGTGTAAACATGTAAACTAGGATGCACCCATACGCCCCGAATAATAATGGCCAGACATGAAATAAAGTAACATGAAAAGGGACGCCGCGTGAAATCACTCTCAACGCGAAAGAGTCATGACACAGGTGCCTCAAGTGTCATGGTCATGGTACCTCCATAACTAGGTGGTAAGTCACATAAATCATGGTCATGCATATATATAGCTCGGGCAGTGGGTTATAAAATAAACATGGAATAAATCATGGCAAAACATAGAAATGGGGAAGCATAGCAGTTCTGGGGAATGAATCATGAATAGAAGGAATGTCCTTACTGAAAGGACGGGATATCCGTACCTGGACAATGAAGCAGTGAAAGGAAGAAAACAGAAAGATATCACTCCGTCTTCACACGTGCTACATGATAAAGAGCTTGTATAAGTTACTTGTGCATGATTTAAGTTTCTTTCTATTTTTAGTAACTTTCCTTGATTAGTATACTTGTATGTTTCTTGAATTATTGGATACCATGATTTGTATCTTATTATACTTGATATTCTAAAAGTAGTAACTTTCCTTATTTAGTAAGTTTCCAAAAATAGCAGGTTTCTATAAATAGTAACTTTCTAAAAATAGCAGGTTTCCATAAATAGTAACTTTCTAAAAATAGCAGGTTTCCATAAATAGTAACTTTCTAAAAATAGCAGGTTCCCATTTCTGTGTCTTGGATTAATAATAATCTATTTTAATTAATTAGATCAATCATGTTATTTAATATACTTGAGGTTATAATTAATAATTTATAATATTTAATGGATGTAATGCCAACTTCATGATAATATGGATGTTAATAGTACTTATTTAATGTTAAGGATATAATGGTCATTTCTATAAACTTCAAGGGTAATACCTGTAATTAGTTCACGTTAAAGCTTTAAACTGTCAATGTATATTTTAGTCATGCTTGTTTACTCGTCTTATATTCTTTTCTCGACGACTGTTCTTGTAAATTAAATAACAATGAAATTCATTAAGCTTTTCATTTTAAGTCTCTTTTAATTAATCTAACACGTATAGAAACAATTTAATTATCGTGATAATGTGACCCGTAATTTAAATCCCCAAATGGGCCGAATACCCCATGTGGGCCGGACCCACTTGGGTCGAATGCAAATTAAGCCCAAACAATAGGCCGAGTGGCCTTGGGCCTGCGTGTGACCTTGGGCCGGTTAGCCCATACCAATTAAACCATATGCCCGAAAACAATTTAGCTCATTAGCCCACATATTAAACCGAACCACATTAAGCCATAAGCCTATTTTATAAGCCGAAAATCATTAAGCCATAAGCCCATATTATAAGTCGAAATTAATAAGTCATGAGTCCACATTTATAAATCGCAAATCATTAAGTTTTATAATCCCCTTTTAAAGTCGAAAATCATTAAGTCATAACCCACTTATCAGTCGAACCAATTAAGCCCTAAGCCCTTATTGCTTTTCTGCTTATTTTACTTAGCTTATTTGTAGTCCTTATAGCTTATTAGGTGTAAGACTTAGTATTTTTCATCTCATTAGTTTTCTAGTTAACTTATCGAGTCCAAAAAGCCAAAAAACAGTTTTAGCTTAATGACATTTAGCTTAATTCCTAAACTGTCATTTTGTTTATGCTTAATCTAGCTTAATAATAAGTTCTGTCAAAAGTCCATTTATTAAAGTTGCTTATTTGTGCTTATACTTTAGCTTTTTGCAAAAAGAAATTAAAAAAATGTTTTATCAAAAAGAAAGGTCACAGGGGTCGAACCTGTGACCTCCCCTTCACACACCCAACACTTTAGCACACACACCCACTACCAACTGCCCTTGGGTCTTTTTCGTTTTATATCTTGCACCATTTAATACTTATGCTTTAATCCCTAGTTTTGCTTATCAGCTTATTTAAGCTTATTTACCTGCTTATTTCAACTGCTTTTCCAAATCTTTTATTTTTCTTAGATTTTAATTAGTTCAAAGTACTTTTCATAAATTTTTCAGATTTTTATAAATTAGTTTAATATTTTTTATATTATTTTTAGATTAAATCTGTTTTTAATTCATAATAAATAAAATAAAAATCAAAAAAATATAATTCTTTTTTCTAAAATTATTTTTAGTCATTTAGGACCTTTAGAAATTAAATTTGAATTTTTAGGGTTAAAATTTGATTATTTAGGTTTTAAGTCTCGGTTTTGAATTCCCGTTATCGTTTTAATGCTTAATGTTTTAATTGCCTATATTGCTTAGATTTTTGTGCTTTTATTTGCTTTCCATTTGCGTTATTAGAATTAGAATCCAAAACCAAATCTTTAATGACATTCAAGCTCGATTCCCGACATAACCGTGAATTTCCATTCACCTCTCACCGAGGAGAACGATACCCGTGTTGATTACTTATTATTCTTTCCTAAGAGTAATTTGTAAGATACTTTGCTTACGTATTCGTATATGTATTTTATTATATATATATTATATACATTTGAGGGATATGTGTTTGATAACGTATTTATACGGATACCAAGAGCTAAGGAGTAACAAGTTTATAAAGGTAAATTGGATTTTTATGATAAGGCTTAGGGTTGATCATTCTAACAATCTTTCACCAAAAGTAATAAACCAATAAGGCAGCTGAATCACACATACATGGCCATAATGACGGAATAGACATGCATGACTCGATCACATCCTCATTCGAGTAAAACCTAATGTTAATGCTTAGGAAAGGGAAATAAATTGTTGTTAAATAAAAATTCACGAAACAAATAGATTAAGTCCAAACAGATAAGGTACAAGTTGCTAGATACTTTTTTCCGACTGTTACCATGATAAAGACACAACTATATACACAAACGTCTTGATCATAGATCAAAAACAACAACCTAAGTTGGCGTTCCCGTAACGGTCAACTCCCAATCATCCCATACTTTACATACATTTACAAAGACAAGTGGCGATATCTACCACTTTATACAAAACTTTACATCGTTGATTTATAACCATCCATCAACGAATAATCGATCCTTCAAATAATTCCAACGGTTTAAGTTTTAATGAACCAACTATCTTCAAACTTTCCTCCTCTTTTTTCTTGCGATTTTCTAATTTTTTTCGATTTTTTTTCAACAATACTATACTATGAATCTCGGTGTAAGTTCACCATACTCACGATCATAATAACTCCGGATAATTTCTTTCATGATTCTTCATTCTTCGGATGTACCAATAAGTGTGATGGTAGTAAAAATACATTAGTTTTAACTATTTTTTACATTCCCATTGCAATGTGAAAATTTCCCAACCATACCAGAGATAGAAAATGACACAAGACACAGGAAATACATACTTTACACTTTAAGCAACTGGCAACTGATAAATGGACTTAATCTAACAGGGTAGGCTAAGGTGTAAAGGTGTAACGAAACAAATAGTTGGTGTTATCCTAAAGGATTGGCTCTAGAGGTTTTCCTAAGGGTATCTTACTCTTAAAATGAGAGTAAACAAAAGGTTTATACGGTGTTTAACTAACAAGTGTAGTTAGTTAATAATACAACATATAAAGCCTTTTTTGGTGTAATCCTAGAAATTTGCCATTTTAAACAAGTTACCCCATCTAAATCCATAGTACTCATTATTGTGGTCTTAAATAGATATACCAAGCCAAGTTCTAACTACAACATCACCGACACGCTCATATATTTGTAGAATTTGGGTAAACATTTAGAAACGGATAAGACTGTATCCTTACAATATCTAATAAGGGTTATGTATGCAGGTTATGTAACCAGTAATTTCACAAAAGTATGCTTGATGTTTTTTTAAATTTAAGCATAATTTAAGCATTTTAATGTGAAAAATAGGACAAGTAACGTTCTAATTCCCATCCCCCCACT